>JALPQD010000551.1:1206043-1231043 GCA_023101885.1 Typhlomys cinereus
TTCTTTCTTTTTCTTTCTTTCTTTCTTTTGTTTTTCTTTTTCTTTTTTGTTTCTTTTTTCTTTCTTTTCTTTTTTTTTATTTCTTTTTCCTTCTTTCTGTTTCTCTTCACTGTCTCTTCTTTTCTTCTTCATTTCTTTCTTTCTCTATTTCTTTCTCTCTCTTTTTCTCTCTTTCTCTCTTTCTCTCTTTCATGGATTTTCTCCCGCTATAAAGTGGAAGCAGAATTGCTGGTTCCTACTGTGCCATTGGTGGACCTGGCACGAGCATATGGTACAAAGAAAGACTCGGCAAAGGAACTGGAAAAAAGTAAACATGAAATCAATTTCTTTTTAATTTTTGTGACTGCTTGATTGCTTTTAAATGACTGTTCTCATGATGCGACGGTCGCCATCACATTTGGAAGGCAAAGAAGAGCATGCCGATGTTCGGGACAGTTTCAGTGGCTCGAGCACGTGAGCATTACTTGCCATCACAGGGAAGGAATGTCATTTTTTTTCAATGCTGGATTTTTATTATTATCCATCCCTTCATCTCTCTCCATACACCTTTAACCTAAGGCTGCAGAATCTGAGCATTCAACTGGGCTTGAATTTTACTTTTTATTATTTTATTATTTACTTGAGAGAGAGAGAGAGCAGAGGACAACTTCAGATGTCAGTTCTCTCCCTCCAATATGTGGGCTTCGAAGGATCCAACTCATGTCTCCAGGTCTGTAAACAGGTAGCTCACCTGCTGAATTATCTCATTGGCACCACTTTATATTTTTAAAGGTTTTTAGGATCCATTATCTCACCTGATTTTCCCAACAGTCTCATGAGATAGGCAGGTAGGCAGGCGATGCGAGAAGGAAAGTCCAGAGAGACTTGAAAGACATCCCAGGTCATTCGGGTAGCTAAAAGTGCTGAAACTCTGAGGTTTCTTCTGGTAACTAGACATGTCAAAAAAGATGTGTACAGAAGGAAGACCACTGAATGGGAAAATATATGTGGTCAGCAGTGCTTGAAAACCTAACAGAGATGACAGCGTAACTGCCCGAGAAAAAGACAGAAGAACATTTCTGACAAGACATATCTGAGTTGGAATTCATATACAGCAAATGAACATGGATAAATGCCTGCAGGAGGAAATTACTAGAAAAGCAATTATCAACATGATTGTTAAGCCGGGTTAGTGGCATACAAAGGACTTTCTGGGGCAGAAAATCTATGTGTGTCCCAGACACGCATAGTCCCTGGACTAGAAGTAGAACTCCCTGGACTCATTGAAGCGACCCCATGGGGAAAGCAGGCCATTCTCCCCAACTTCTCTTTTATATATGCACAACTAAATTATTACATATTGCATTTCTATCATCTGGCGTGTTATCTGCCTCATAGTAAGGAGATGGATGGATGGATGGATGGATGGATGGATGGATGGATGGATGGATGGATGTGTGGATGGAAGGATGGATGGATGGATGGAAGGATGGGTGGATGGAAGGATGGATGGATGGATGGATGGATGGATGGGAGGATGGATGGATGGATGGATGGATGGATGGATGGATGGATGGATGGACGGATGGATGGAAGGACGGGTGGATGGATGGATGGGTGGATGGATGGAAGGATGGGTGGATGGAAGGATGGGTGGATGGAAGGATGGATGGATGGATGGATGGATGGATGGATGGATGGATGGATGGATGGATGTGTGGATGGAAGGATGGATGGAAGGATGGGTGGATGGGTGCATGGATGGATGGATGGATGGATGGATGGATGGATGGATGGATGGAAGGGTGGGTGGGTGGAAGGAAGGAAGGAAGACAGGAAGGAAGGAAGGAAGGAAGGAAGGAAGGAAGGAAGGAAGGAAGGAAGGAAGGAAGGAAGGAAGGAAGGAAGGACTACTATGTTTACAGAGACATATGGAGCTGTAGCCCTGTCTTCAATGAGTCCAACCCATCCTAGTGACTATTATTTTTTCCTGCCCGATCCCTCTGCTTTCTCATTGTAATCATACTTGTGCTTTTGAGAACTGTCCCTGGTCCATTCTTTGTGGTCTAACTTGAATCCATAACCATTTGGGACCAATCCTAGTCTCTGCTTAGTCTCCACATCTTGAGACTAAGACTGAGGGGAGATACAGCAGGAATTTGGCAGACAGCATCCAGGGAGGCCCTTTTCCCCTCTTACAGCCTCATCTTCCCAGCACCTGATCAGTGGACTCTTCTCTGACTTTTGGGCCTACTGTCCTTGAACTGAGGTATCGCTTTCTCTTTGCTTAGTTGTCAAGATCTGCTTTCTACGGCTTGAAGCCAACGGGCCTTGCCCGACACACCATCAACCCTGTCTTTGGAGGACAGTGCTCAGTGGCTTGGTACCCACGGATGCAATGTGACAGGCTTTAAATAGACTCCACTGTGCGTGGGAGCCAGCTTCTGAGAACATGTCGATAACAATACAAATATAGCTGATCATCAAGGCCAGAAAGGTCTCCCCTTGTTGATTCAAGGGGCAGCTGTCTTTAAACACTGGGCTCCATTTCTCTCCCTCTGGCTCAGGCCTAAGGAAAACATAGCAAGTAGAGGAGAGAGAAGGAAAGGCAAATTGTCATCCTCACAGGGCCCTTCTCCCGTCTCATCAGCAGCCAGCATCTCTGGCTTTGCACTGCTGCAGGGTTTAGCCTTCAGGGTTGCTTCTGACAATCGCTGGCCCTCCCTACCAAAACCGAGACCAGCTGCTTTGCCCCAGAGGAACAGGGTTGAAATATCTAGTGAGTTTCATGTCCTCCTAGTCACATCAGGAGACATATGTTGACTCCGGACCCTCTAGTACCCAGTAAATCTTTCCACGTTCGTGGGTGAACAGCAAACCTTGATGATCACAACAGCTGGGCAGCTGGCATCTTGCTGCTTCCACTGCAGCAAGAAGCAGAAAAGATGGGAAGGGAAGAGGGCCTTCCGCCAAGTTCCTCTCCTCCTCCGACAGGCAGCCTGTCAGAGATGCTCGCACCTGTGCTGGACCGGGGGCCGGTTCTCATCAGACCAGAGAGTAGCCAGAAACCCCTCACGGCACATGATGGATACGAATGGCCACACGACCCTTGGAGAAGCCTCAGACAAGCACGACACAAGGATTGCTGTGGTCCGCCAGCAGCAAAAGACAAACGCAGACATCCTCCCCTGCGCACCCCACCCTCTCGTCAGGTCTTCTTCCTCTGTGGGCAGCTGCAAGCACACAGCTCATGGTTTTAAGAAAGCAAGGTTGCATGCATACCAAAAGCAGAGAGACTCAGCAGCCTCTGCCTTCGCCCTCGCCTTCCTCCCCCCTTCTCACAGTGATGGAAGAGGCTTAGCAAGGTCAAGTGCCGATCTCAGCCACTCATTCACGTGCCCATTCACTCAAGATCGTCATTTATTATACCAGTAGCCCAGACACGGCGCAACCCACCCCCTTCCTTCATTCTCAACAATGCCTGACTTTGCCTGCTTAGTATCACAGGGCAGAGTTCGCATGTGAAGTTCTAGACTAAACTGCACAGCCCTGGAATGAGACGAACCCGATTAGAAATGGTTGCAAGAAGAGAAGGAGGAAGTGACAGCTGATACGAGAGAGCCTAACGAGACAGCGAGAGGCCTTCCAAAGGGGACACAGAAAGCTGCTAGAGAACCCAGGCACAACCTCCCGGCCCAGGATAAGGTCAAAGTACAAAGTACAGAGGAATATGAGCACCAGGAAACGTATGCGTTGGTTGGAGATGGGGCAGGTTAATAAGGAAACAGGTAGACAGGCCCCCACTGTGGTTGCCACAGGGGGATGCCTGCCGTCACGTGGCTGGATCAGTACACACACACACACACACACACACACACACACACACAAGCGGGCGGGCATGACACTGCAGCAGCCACAAGGTTTCCATGCAGCACTAGAGTCCAGGTTTGGCAAGTCTCGGTTCTAGCACTAACTCAAGCAGGACTTCAAGTTCCTAACTTTGCTAGTTGGCGGTGACTGTGACGCGATTCTTGAACGGGATGGAGCATGAGAATGCTGTGGTTTCCATAAGAACTCTAGCCACGGGGCTAATGACGGTTTGGCAACATTACTTCCCCGTCAGTACAAACAAGTACCGACCAGAGCCTCAACCCTCGAAGCTGGTCTGTGTTCTAACATCCAGTCTGTGTAGAAGCAATAACCCCCATCATAGAGAAGGGGCAAGGTCATGGACCCAGGTTAGGCTCTGAGGGACTAGGTAGTGAACCCCAGTTAGGATCTAAAGGAAGAGGTTCCGCCATCCCAATTCTGCTACTACTTACAACCTGTGTGATCCTGGGCAAATGAATCTTAATTTCTTGTCTGTGTAAGACAGAGTCAATCATCTATACTTTGAATGAAGTTTTGAATAAAACAGACTCCCCAGAGCACGGAGCACACAGGAAGCACTTGGTACATGGTAGACTATTACTTCTACTTCCCATGGTATTATAATTGTTTCATCAATGCCAGGCTACGATATCGTGCATATCCACACTAGTATACCAGATGGTTGCTCAAAAAAATATCTGATGGCTTACAAAAGCAGCGTGTAGACATTCCATGGGAGAAGCAAGATTACCAGTTTATTTTTAATTAAATAAATCTCATATTTTATGCAAGAGATGTCTTTGCAGAGATGGTCTTCTTAAAAACACGATTACATGTTTTGCCACTACTTCTTGACAAATGTTTCCCACAAAAAGAAAACATATGCGTGTGGTTGTATACACACACACACACACACACACACACACACACACACACAAAGTGTTCTGGTGTCAAGAAAATATATCAAGCCTGAGATGTTAACATTGCCAAAAGATGACAGCATTTGGCAGACCTAAAAATGTTGTCATCTTGAAAGTATTTATGCAAAAGCAGAAAATAAACTGCTCACATTGTAGGCACTTTAAGTGACTAAGGCAAGTCGCGAGGATTGGGCTTAGCATGTTCTTAGAAGAGACTCGTCTCTGCTCCTCCATAGCTCTTCTACATATCAAATTCCACTCTCTTCATAAGGTTTATCTGTGATACCTGCTGAGTGTTGTCATTAGAAAGTATAAGGGTAAAAGCATCCCCCCCACGCCTGCCTAGCTAACATTCTCACTAATGTGTTTGCAACACTTTCTAAATTAAAAGCATGCACTAGTTGTAAGATCCTTAGCAACTTGCTAACTTCCCAAGTCTGTTTCCTTTTCTATTAAAACTCCAGTTGGGGATAGAGTGGAAGCAGAATCTAATATTAGCCCTGCCTGGTTCCTCACAGAGAATGGATCTGAAAAATCTTGTGCTAATGGTAAAGCCATATGAAGGGGAAAAGGGGTGCGCAGGGTATTTGAACCCAAGAAGCGATAGGTGCTTTTTTTTTAAATCTAAGACTTTTCTCAGCATCTTCGTCCAAGAATTCTTAAATAAATCCTTGTAAGGTTGAAAAAAAAAAAGGTACGCTTTGTTACCTAAATACAAGTCGCAGCGTTGTGGAGTCACAAAGGAAAGAGCCAAAATGTCCCCACTGGCTTCCCCTAATGATTTTATTTCCCTCGGAATTAAAGAAATGAATGCCCTTTTGGAACTATTTATAAATGTGTATCTTGTGAAGTTATAAATACATTTAGATCCATTTCTCTTCCCTTCTTATAAAGACATTGATGTGTTTCTCCTGACATGCTTCATGAACTCGGTCAGTCACAAGTCTCCCTTAATGGAAACACATGTCTGCCCGGGACTCTGTGATTATAATGCTAGGATTCTTGGCAGTGCCAGGAAAAGGGGCATTGTCAAACCAATTAAAGTTTATTTACTTACATACCATTTCTGGATCGGAATGTTCTTCTTTCTTTTTTACGCTGATGCTGAGAAAATATATATCTCATCGAGTTGTTGTAATTGATTTTTGGGGGGGACAGATTTACATTTCTTACCAATCATATTCCTGCTTTTTGGTGTGTCCACATGTAACTAAACATTTCTTTAAAAAGACATCTGGGACTGGTGTACCTAATAAGTTTGTATGAGCTCAAATAAAAAAAAAAAAAAGAAGACATCTGGGGACAGCATCGTGAGATGTTCTATAAGTACAACTTTGCACACTTCCCATCAAAATTACTGTGCTTACCTATTGTGCCGCCTGAATGTAATTTTATTGGATTTATCTCCACTGTGGGGTATATTAGGAGCCTTTCTGTGTCCTTAGACTTGTTAGGGATTGAGTGTGACCTACAGGGAGAGCTATGGTGGTATCTGGCTTGGCTACTAAATCAATGGGTGAGGGGAGTATCTTAAACCACAGTATTTTCCAATAGGAAATAAACATAAGAATTCTACTCACAGGTATAACTGTGGTAACGGGGGATGAGAGGGGCAGTGGAGAAACAAAGGAATACACATCTGGAGGTGACACCCACCATCAGCGGTGATCCAGCTGAAGTGAAGGAGCAAAGTCTCAGAGTCATTGGTCAGGCCCACTTAAGGGATCGAACGCATTTGCTTGAAAGTCTCAAGTTCTATCCAGCCAGGGAGGCAAGACCCGACAGAGCAAGCCTGTCCTGGGGAAATGAGCGGTGGGTAAGAGAAGAGCAATGCCCAACTCCTGTACTTTTATCACTGGGGAGAAATGGCCTCAATTTGCTGTCGGGGAGATTGGGAACATGGGGGGTGGGGAAGTCCTGTGTCCCCTCTGGATCCATTCTAGATCCAATTCCCATACTGAAGACAAACCTCATGTCCACTAGAAAGGGGTGAAGACCATCACACTGGCCCACGTCTGAACGAGGACAGCGCACTCACAACTTTGCATTATGCACCACATTCAATGATGATGTCATGTAAATCCTTCGATTTCTCCACGGGGGGTGGAGGGGAAGAAACCCCAGCCACAGACTGGAGCACAATGCAGTCTTTCTACAAGCTCCCTGAGTCAACAGCTCTGAGACATTATCTGGTTATTGTAAGGGATGCCTTTGCCTAAATTCACCAAGCAAATCGCCTCTTGGTGCTGGAAGTTTCGATGTCTAAAATCTACCCTCCCACACACACAACCCCAGCCCACACATGCGCATGGGAATAAGGCTTGCTGAAGACGGTGTGAACGCAATTACAGATAGGAATGACTCAGCCTGGAAGACCTCGCCTGACTCCATCGCCTGCCCCAGCCACGGCAGCTCGACCACTTCATCAGTGATGCTGCTCGGGGCTCTGCCCCAGGTTTCCTGCATCTTGACAATTCATCACAAGAATGATCCTTCTTGCCTCGCTCGTCTGCATTTCAACCATCCGGCTGGCCGCTTTCCATCATCAATTCATGTCTATCTTAAAGTCCCAAATATATGATCACTTTAAGAGACTGTGGGGTAAAAATGTGAAGGGTCTTTGCTCAATCAGGCAGAAAATTCGTGGAACTTTTTCTTTCGGTGGAACAATTCTTCTGATAGTACCAAACAATAAGACTCCCCTGGTTTATTTTTTGACTTCTGAAAATTCAAGCTCAAAAATGTAGGAAAAAATACTCTTATTACATCTACCCTTGAATGTGCTATTACAACAAGACTCCAGTTTAACAGCTTTTTGTCTCTGGCCAGGGGGTGACATACAGTGCCCAGCAGAATGGAGTGAAGGGAATTGCAGGAGCAGCAAAAACTGCAAAAGAAAATCAACAAACCACAATCCAGAATTCAGAGACTCTATATCAATCACATAGAACTAGGACAGCCTAATCTCTCCCCATCCTGGAGCTCAGGGACATTTGCGGAAGAGGGGGCGGTAAGATTGTAAGAGCAAAAGGATGGGAGGAGCAACGATTTGCAAGATTCTCAACAATAGTTGGGGCCAAAGCAATCATAATGGAACTTTGCATGCCCTGCGCAATGTCCAGCGCACTGTTGCCCTCATAAAGTCTAGCATCTGTTAAGGGCACCGAGACCCCTGGAGGCAAGGGATTGACAGCCATAGTAGTAATCTTATGCTTAAGGGGAACAAGAGAAAGGGCTTATGGAAATGCCACTGGGTCCTTATATGTCATCGGAGAGGAGGACCCAGTGGAGAGTTAGGCGCACACAATAAAGGACTCTCTGGGAATTGGGGGGGAGACACTGGGGGAAGGGTAGGGGGGAGGGAGGGAACTGGTAAAAAATTTTAAAATGTATAATTAAATTTTTAATAAAAAAAAAAGAAAAAAAAATGTAGGAAAAAAAACAAAACAAAACAAAAAAAGTTTGGTTTTCCCCATCATGTGAAAATTGGCAACTGGAGGGCATACTCTTCCAGTTCATTCTGCTTTGTCTTTTTTGTTTTTGCCCTGTGCGTGTGTGCGTGTGTGTGCGTGTGTGTGTGTGTGTGTGTGTGTGTGTGTGTGTGTGTGTGTGTGTGTGTGTATCTGTGTGTCTGTGTGTATCTGTGTGTGTCTGTGCGTATGTGTCTATGTGTCTATGTGTATCAGAGGGCACTCTCTGTGGAGGACTAAGGGTGACTCCAGAATCATCTTGGATTGTTCTACCTCCTCATTGCTTTGCTCTGGGGTTTCCCAGGCTCCAAAGAAGTTCAGGCTGCCGACATTTCCGCCTGGAGTTTTTAATGGGATCAGGGATCTAAACTCAGGTCCTTCCACTTGAGAAGCAGAGGCTTTACTTCTGAGCCATCTCTCCAGCCCCCATTTTGTTTTCTTGAACATTCATTCGACATGAGCCATCTCGGAGGCCATAAATGGCCTGCGATCCATCCTTCTGGTCTGCAGCACTCCACACAGAGTGGATAGAGGGATCAGCCATCCCTTGAGAGAAGCCAGGGCTTCTCATAGTACCCCTCTGCTCTGTCAAAGAAGGGTGTTTATTCACACCCTACCCAAGCTTTTAGGAAATCTGAGCTTCCGTCTCAGCTGGATTTGGAGAAAAGACATGAGTGATATGCAACAGGAAAATCCTTAGGCTAGTGAATTCTTCTATTCTCTCTCTTCTACATCTCCCCAGTTATCACATTGTCTTTGCCATAGTGTCATAAAATACCCACACCCTAATAGTGGTGCTGCAAGAGAAACCACTGAGCACAGTAGCGGATCCACGCCAGAGAGTCCTTGGTAGGACTGGCTCAGAACTCCTGTGAGTGTATCAGGAGCCCGCATGCATCAATAGGACTTTGTGGCGATCCAATTACTCAATCCCTTTTGGAGCCTTAAGTTTGGGAGACTAAGCCACCTCCCAGGGCAAAGAAGGGAGATTTGAGACCCCCTTGGTGTGGTGCTGAGGGAAGAAGCCAGAGCAGAGTATCACAGAGTCAACTGAGGGGCTCTAAGATGTACCATCTCTTATGCTTTTTGAGCGCCACTCTAGGTTCCTTAATCTCTCTGACCTTCTTACGAGGTTGTGTGAGGATTCACTGGGCAGCTCAAGAAGCACAAGAGAGCTGAATGACAAAACAAAACAAAACAAAACAAAACAAAACCTTCTTTTCCTCCAGTCTCTTATCAGAGGGTAAGTCTCTCTTCTATACTATACCCACCTATGGGTTAGGGCAGCCCTGGACTAAAACTATGAGCTACCAATGATCTCATGTTGAATCACAAACAACAAGCACCAATACAATTTAATCACATGATTCATAGAACCCCCCCTCCCCCGAAAAGAACACGCTAGTCAAATCTTCTGGATTCCAAAAGTACATGAATGGGTCAAATGTTACAACCAAAAAAAATTTTTTTTCAATTCAGCCTCTCTAAAGACCAGCTCTGCTTCTCGCAGTCTGGCCTCCAGCCTTGGAGAATATAAATGGCTGTAACAGATTCTGGGCCCCAAATCCAACTTTAATTTACCGGTGACCTCATGGCTTTCAGGAGTATTACATGGGACTTATCTGGAATTCACTCTTTCCTACGCCCTTTCTTTTATTGGATAAATGCAATGATCGTGCTGATTTCTTGGATCTTTTTATCTAGAAAGGAATTTTTCTGGAAGTACTTAGTATTGTTCTAATCAGATCAAAAGCTGTGTCCAAGGTTTTATAAATAACTTGTAAGCATATAATTTCTTCATATACTCCCTTGCTACATTAGTGAGGGTTGTACTCCAATTTCTTCTAATTTTTATGAAATGTTTTAATTAGTCATCATGCTCCGTGGGTTAACCACAAAGATCGCTGCCTAGATTTAGGATTTGGACAGTTGTGATTTCTGTCTTTAACCCAAAAAGGAATGGGAGGTTGCTTTCACTTTCTCCAGATCTGGCTTCTGAAAGTGACCAGGACTAAAGAGATAGATGGCTCAGAGGTTAAAGAGTTTGCAGTGAAAGCAAAGGGACTGGTGTTCAGATCCCCAGATCCCTAAAATGTTGAATGGGTATGGTAGTCCATCTCTAATTCCAGCCCTGGAAAGTGGAAAGCAGGAATACACACAGCAGACTGGCTAACCAGGGTTCTGGGTTTGATTAAAGACCCTGTCTTGATAACGTGCAAAAGTCATCAAGGATAATTCCTGAAATCAGCCTTAAGTGTGAACACACATCCACCAATATCCACACACAGGTGAACATGAATATACACAGACCATGTGTCCTTCTAACACACACATACGTATACACACATGCAAAGAAAATGGAAAAAATAGATAAACCTCAAACCAACTCTGAAATGTGCAAGTCTTTTCTGGATATGCATTTGTGAGAATGTAGGGATCCTAAAAATATGGGGTGCTGCTGGAATGTGAGGTAAACCTTGGAATGCCAATGTCTCGAGAAAACTTCAAGTTTAGTAAATCTCACTTAAAGTAGCCTTATAGAACCGTGATTCCTTTATCCTTCATCACTATATTTCTAGTGTGCAGGCAACAAATACAAACAATTATGATATTCAGGCCCATTCCTAATAAAAGGAGACAGATATATCACATATTTAAGTATTTAAAAGCTATAAAGCAAAGCAACACACTTTAAATGAAATATGGCTTTCTTTCCTAACAATCAGAAAGCCAAGTTCAATTTCTGAATTCTTGGAATCTTCTACCAAGTTCTACTCAAGAACTTGATGGCACAGAGCAACTAGCCTCTCTCCTGATACAAAGATACAGTCAGTCTGTCTGTCTTGTCTTGCCTTTTTTCTTTTCTTTCTTTTCCTTTCTTTCTTTCTTTTCTTCTCTCCTTTCTTTCCATTCTTTCTTCCTCTCCTTTCTTCCTTCTTCCTTCTTTTTAATTTTTTTTCTTCCTTCCTTTCTCTCTCTCCCCCCTCTCTTTCCTTCTCTCCATCACTCTTTCCAGCTCAATCTCTTTTTCTCTATGTCTCTTTTTCTCTCAGTGCTGAAGATTGAAACTAAGGCATAAGACAAGCATTCTATCACTGAATTCCATCCCAACTCCTGGGATCCAGATTTCCTACCCGCATGTAAGAAAACACCTGTGCTCACATCCCAGTGTCCCTCCACACACAACTCTTGAACCGACTCTCGAGACGAAAGCCTTCCACAGTAGGATGTCCCCCTTGGGAAGCGAAAGCCGGGTTTTGAAGTGGGATCGGGGCCTTTGGGACAGACGTTCCTGGTTCCAACAACTCCATCTACAGGGGTCCTAAGTAGTCCCATGAAACTTTTGCTCCATTGTCCCTCAAAGGAGGAGGACGACAAGGGTGGGGGTACAGGGGGAGCTCTTGAGACCTGAGCCCAGACAGAAGAATTTCTCAGCAGGATGGATGAACAGCTTAGGACCACACGCCCTATTCTGAGCTAACGCTGGCACACGCTGGCACGCGTGCTCAGTGCTTCGCCAATTCCAGTTCTCTAAAACTAGATGTGTCACGCACCTAGTTTGGCTCATGCTCCATCTACCTCTCCGCGCCTCCGGATCCGGTCTTGACTTCACTCCAGAAGCCTGTTCGTCCAAATCCAGTTAATCACTCTCTCCTGATTCCAGGTTTTTCTCCTACTGCCCTTCCCAGGATTCCTTGGAGCTACTCTATCCCACTCGGCTTAATGCAGGAGCGCAGTCAGGACGAAGCACTTACCCTCCTTCAGCCTTCTCAGAAGGACCTTCCAGCACATCCCCACAGCCCAGAGATGACCGGCTCTCCTGCTCCAGTCAACCACGGCACACCTGACCCACCTGCAACATCAAAGCACTCCGCACCCAGGGCACCTGGGAAGCGCCACAATTCCGCTGTGGGCCACCTGCAAAGGCCACGTGACGCCCTCCGCCAGCATCTCGCTGCCCTCCTGCCTCCTCCTCATTGTGAAAGATTCGCTTTGGAAGAAGCACGCCTCCTCTAGGAAATCTTGTTGAACTCACTTCTCATCACTTAGAATGGCCACCTGCTCCGACGCGCCTGGGATTGCGGTCTGTCTCAATCAAATGTTAATTAAGATCTCCAGTCCCAAATTTGGAGTTTCCTCTGACCAGTCAAAGGATAGCCAACGCAGGCCTCCAAAATGAGCTGAATTCAACCCTCTGGGGTGGTTTCCGTTCGGATATAAATTCCTGCATAAGGTTCTGAATGCTCTTTCTACAGATGAGTACTTCCTCATAGTCTGGCCCCTAACTCGGCTGGATTTCCCTTTATAACACTAACTGCTTGATACTAAATTACATACTTATATGTCTTTTCCCCACCAAGGCTATGAGTTCCACAAGTGTAGGGAATTTGGTCTATAGCGATCTATTCTGCAGAAGCTAGAGCACATTCCACAAATATTACTGTGTGAGTAACTGAATATACAAACCCTATCTGAACTATTTCTAGTTCTTCAAAATTCAACTACTTGCACATCATTTTTCCAATCCACCCACCATTCTTCTTAGATACAAAACTATTTCTTTAAATTGACCCCATTTCAACTAGATAGCATTAATCTAAAATGAAACCAGAAAGCATAAAAGTGAGCACGTAATAATTCAAATCAAATTTTCTGTGTACCTCTTTAAATCACCCGTAGGTGGGCACTGGGGTGGTTCTTCCTCTGGTAATATGCCACACTTAGAAATGTTCTTGACTTGCTCAAACACAGCTTCGATATGCCAACCATGTCAGGCCATGCATGCTTCTCACCTACTCTGAAAATACATCCACAACCTGAAAAATTTTGTGCGTGCATCCAAAGCATGTCTCTGTTTCTGATGCTTCAAAGGCTGAGACCAAAGACCACACTCCTCAGGTTGCCACTGAATGGACTTGAAGTACACACAATATTTTTGTGTCGTTTTCTGTTTTGGAAAGAGATTGAGGGAAAATAAGTTCTCCCAGAAAAAGAAACAGTATGAAAAGCTCATATTGATGGTTTTTTTACCCAGAGACCTAACTCCAAGATATATCAACAATTCTACTTCTGTATCATGTCCTAAGAATAGGAAATATGACCAATAATCATTCCAAACAATGAAGACGGCTTTTAAAAAAAAAAAGTATAATGTCGTACAACTGGCTTCCATCAAAATCCCAAATTTTCTTTACTTGAACTGACACATCTCTGCCCCTTTACTGTTTTCAAAGTTAGCTAAGGTTAGTTTCTTTCTCGCGCCCTCTTTTTTTTAAAGGAAATTTAGAATTCATTTAAGGATCTGTCTAAAATTTCTCTCCCTTGGCTAAGAGGAAACATAAGTTGTTTTCAGTTACAGAAAAGAAAGGCTTCCAAAACATTCATGAGAAATCGGTGGCTTTTTGCCTCTTAAAATGCTGTAACTATGCACAAATATTTCAGATCTATTCCAAGTAGTTAGTCTTCGGGTTGTAAACAGACAGAACGCCTGTGTGCTCCAGCGCTAACATGGTAGAGGTAAAAATTCAGCTCAGGGAGGAAACTCGTGGCTTCAAAACTATGTCATTCACTGACCCAGGGTGGGATTTTTTTTCCCTTCTGCTTTTGAAGTAAATCCTAAAAGAGTTCATAAGAAGTAGAAACCGACCATCGTTTCAGCAACACATCCATCTGTTTTGGCAAATCTACATGTATGGAAATTCATGGGGCACAGAAGTCTAATGCTGATCTCCTATTGTTGGTCTTTCCTGCTATTTGGCTACAAGGCTGGCTGTTTGGAGAGGCGTGGAGCTGTAAAGAACCTGTGCACCCCCCACCACCCCACCCTGGGGAACCTTGACGGTCTCTGTCTTTTAGGAGTGCGTGAGGTCTGACCGCTTTCCTGTAAGACCCAGATCGATATTAAAACTGAGGCTGGAAGAGACATAATATGAAGGTGCTTTGTCCAAATCAAGGCTGTGACACTAAATCACACCCCGCCCCATCTGCCTGGTAACAAGCACACACTCCAAACATGGATGATAAAACCTTTTCATTTTATGAGACCTTAACCTTTTTACATGCTAATGTTCTATGACGTCAAACGTGAAATCCAAGTCCATCTTCCTGTTGCATATCATGAGACAATGGGTGTTTCCACACTATCACTTGGCAAATGTTAAGTTATAAGTTGAACTAGTCGAGGTGCTGCTGCTGTTGCTTTTAATTTATTTATTTTTGCAGTTTCTTTCTTATTGCTTCTCCAAACAGTATTTTACTTGAGAGTACACCTATCAGGCCACAGTTATTCAGACTTGGGTATTTAACAAACAGTTTCAAACATGAGTTGAGTAAGACCGCCACTTCAAAGGTATAATTGACAGTATTTGGTTTGGGGGATGAATTTCAAGCTTTCGAGTAAAAAAATTGGAACTTTGGAAAACTTGCATCAGTCACACCTGACTTTCTAAGGAACTTCTGGTGACCGCAAAGGTGACCTTAATACATTTTTGATATTATATATGAAGTATGCCACATTATTCAGTGAACGCAACTCAGTAGACCAACATTTCCAAATGACCAGTGTCTGATGTTAGAAAACAATGAAGATGCAAAGCAAGAGATTCAACATAAAGAATAAGGTCGTCAGCATGGGGTAACTCAAAATGCTGGTGTGGAGACAAAGAAAAGCATGTACAATTATCTGAAGATGACTAGTAAAATGATTCCCCTTTAACCAACTCCATGTATCTGTGAAGTTCCGTTTCCTTGCCATAGTCTAACTAAAATGACACGTGGCGACAGAAACAAGCATGTTCTCCCACCTTCTGTCACTAGACAAGGATTTAACACTACACAATAGTTTCAGCCCTTTTCACTGAATACTACTTCTTGGAAAACAGAGCTGTTGTAGCATTTGAAAAATATATTTATTCTGGCTTGGGTTGGGTTGCTAGCATTCCTTTGAGGTGAGTAAGGCATTTTTTAATTGTTTTTGTATAATTTTTTGTATAATATTGTTTTTTAGTTGTTTTTGTATAATCAATATAGATAGTAATATATAGATAGGTGCCAGCCCCTGAAACAAAAATGTCATTGGATCCTCAATAATTTTTAAGAACACAAAAGAGTCCAGAGATTTGAGACGCTCTGAAGAAGTATTTTAAACAAACAAACAGAGCTGGAGAGATGGATCAGCAGTTAAAGTGCTTGCCCCACAAACAGAAGCATGGACGTGTAGATTACAGGACCCCATGCAAAATGTCAGGCAAGTGTCGTGTAGTGACCTACCTTGCAAAGTAAACCCTGGGAACCCCCAAAGTCAGCTGGCTAGGCAGATCATCCCTACTACAAGCTCTGGGACTGACTGGAGATCCGGTCTCCAAAGAGTAAGGTGGAAGAGTGATCAGAGATATTTTCCAACATCAGTCTTGGACCTCTTTACACATGCGTGTACATGCACACACATGAAAATAGAAAACTGAATTCTATCATTAAGGGAAAGCCACAGGTGTGACTTAACCACACACTGAGTGGCTATGCAAATCATTCCATCCCTCTGAGTCCCAGAATTCTTATCAGTAAAAGTAACTACCCCCCAATCACAAGGCTATTCCCAGAACTCGGTGAAGTAATAGCCATATTGTTCCTATTGCATAATGAACTCATGCTTACTAGCCACTGATATCACCTTCCTCTTGTCCTTTCGGGGCAGCTTGCTAAGTTAACCATCATCAGAGTTGCTCAGATTTCGAAGGACAGAAAATAGAAGTTGAAGGAGAGAAACAGAGGCACCTCTCATAGATGCTAATACCACACCGCTGTTTGTAGTCTGACTACTGGATGCCAGTCTATGCCCCTAGTTGTCAGCTGGTGCCAAAGGGGATAGGGAAACAAAGATGGAGGGGGATTAATGCCCATTCACTTTTATAAAAGTCTCAGCCTCAAATGCAGTCAGTGTACGTACACTACAAAACTTTTTACCATGAGCTCAGGGATAGATGACCAGTCCCAGAAAATAAAGTAAGAAAGAAAGGAAAGAAACCTCCTTTTCCCCCCTTTGCCAGTTATTCTTTTGGTCCAGTGGGAGAGGTGCATAGACTATAGTAAATCCCACTGCTTTATTTGCTCCTGGCTGTTCTCCTCATAACATGACCCCATGCAGCTCTGGCCGCCTCACTAACTCTTCTTGTGTTCTTCTCCAGTGCAAAACAGGAGCTACCAAGGAAAGTGCTATAAACAGCTCAGCCCTCACCGAGAAAGGCAATACGCCGTCAGCCTGACATACATCTAGCTTTTCCGCTCATTGTCAACACAGTGATTGATGATGTAGCTCATTAATGTGGGGCGATTGTCAGCTTTTCCTGAAGAAATATAAAAAGAAACAAAGAAATCCCCACCCTTCTCAAGCCAGAGTGGATTATTTCCTATTTTCCAGGATTCGAGATCCATAGAGTATTCATCTCCAAGTAAATAATAAAATAATGAACATACCCTTTAATGGGAAAAAAATTAGCTTAGACTCAAGGCTGAAAGTGTGTGTGTGTGTGTGTGTGTGTGTGTGTGTGTGTGTGTGTGTGTGAAATATTATGCATGTATATATTGGGAGAAGGAATGTTATGCAAAAGGATGAGGTAATTTAGACACCTAAGATTTGGGTCTAAAGTAATACTTCATCTTCAGTATATGTAATCATGCAAAATGCAAAAATAAATTCTCACCTTTAGAAGGCTGTAAAGTAAAAAGAATCTGTCATGTGCTAAGCCCACATAAAAGAATCGTAGGGACAGAAAGCGACAGAGTGAATGAATGGTTAGTTAGAGGGCTAATTTATAACTGGGTAGGCAAGTGGATTCGAATCAGTGCAGACCCACAGAAGTTTGGAGAGGTAAACACAATATATTTTCCTTTTAACTTCTCCCTGTGAGGCAAGCTAGGAAGAGGTTTTTAATGCTAGAAACATTCAACCCCCTCCCCCCAGGACAAGAGAAGGTAAGAGGTTTACATCTTTGTTATGTTAGCCCTTTTACCAAGATGGACCAGCTCTGTGACTTTTCTCTGTGCTGACCCTTATCATTCTATCTTTTTGAACTATTTTAACTGGCCCCTTGCTAGGTCTCTTGCTCAGACCAACAAACACCAACGGGTGTGTCTTGTTTTTAGAAGCTCTGGTATATTTAAAAAAAAAAATCTGAATCCAAAACATCCTCGGACACACAGTGCCCCCAAATTGGTGAGCAGATGGCTTTCCATTCCAGGCATTTTTGTCCCGATACAGAATTTCTTGGGTGGTAATGTGCTAATGACAGTAATAATTTATTCTGAAGATGTGCTAAATTTCTGGAGTTGAATCGCAAAGTATTTTGAATACTATTGAAAAGCACAGGAAACCGAGAACTGTAGGAAAAAAACTGGCATTCTGCCACCACTTGAAGCTCCTATCTGATTGTAATAGAAGGTGATTGCCCAGGACTAAGGGGGCAGACTTTAGATGGTTTCCTCTTTAAAATGACAGGCTGTCTGTGCACGTGCATTCCTAGGGCCCGTGTGTGTGTGTGTGTGTGTGTGTGTGTGTGTGTGTGTGTGTGTGTGTAAGGATACTCACATTCTTAGCAATGTAGATAAAGGAACTCAGAGTCTAACAGTAAGTAGTCCACCTTTACCCAGCTCTGAACACAGGCTGGCACCACCAAGCTAGAATTCACGTATATCACCTTGTCACTCCATCCCTAGTTGGTTTAGAGGCAAAGCTATTGCTAAGTCCTATTATTTAAAGAGGAAGAGGAAGTATCCGAGACACAAGGGGTGTCTATGTCTCATGAGGTCTCATGTCCTCTCACCCTGACAGGAAGAGGTCAGCAGAGCAGATAAAACCAGGTTCCTCCTGTAGAGAAGACCAGAGGCTCAAATCAGTGCTTCAAGGCGCAACAACCGCATGACTAGAAGCACCGGGACCAAAATACGGGTTTTTCCAGCATCAGTTGGCTATAGAATGGCAAGCTAGAAGGGTCTTGCTAACCAGCCCGCATCTATCAGAGTCATGAAATGGACATGTACCCAGGGACTACACAGTTTGGGTCTGCTTGTAGGATCACCTCATAAATTCCATGCTCCCCAAGTGGCTATTCTGTTTGAGGTATTTCCCCCAACCCCATGGCTTCCCAACCAGGGATTGGACAGGCTGAGCATCCTGAGAAGTGCCAATTGCACATCATGCAAAACACTTCCTGTAAGTAGCTGTCAGCGACGCAGCCACCTGCACGTCCTACGTAGTCGCGACCGAGCTTCCAGCGGGTCACAGAGTAATAAAATTCAGGCGTGGGAAGTGCGGAATTGCAGAGCACATTCTCCCAGCCACGCTAGACTGTTCACATGATAGAGGCCACAGCCACCTGTGAGGTTCCCATGGCTTCACGGCAAACCAAGGTGGACATGGTCTCTCAGATCTGTCAAAGCCAAATTTTGAGGCTCATCCAACATAGCCCAGAAAGAAAGAAACTTTCCCAAAAAGATGGCAAATTTTTCAATCGAACCCCAAAGTGTCCCTAAAGCAGAACATCACCGACCTCTAGAATCGTATCACACCAGCGTGCTGATGAGAACCCAACCCATGGATATCCCCAAAGCCTTGGACTTTCCTGAAACACTGTCCGTAGAGAGAATGGGTTCACCCCTTTATTTGCAATGATGTGTCCAGAACACAACAGACCAACGCCCACAATTCACAAACAAGGAATTCATCCCATATTCTAGAGGATCCTTCCTTCCTACCCCCCCCCCAGCAAATTGAAAATTATATTTGTTAACCTGATTTCAAAGCACTCTGAAAGTGCATTTCTCAGAGCTATTAACTGGATTTGGAGAGCGTTTCATGTTTCTTTCCTGAGTATTTATGATGGGTGTTTGCCGGGGTCTCTTCTGCATGGGGAACTGAACATCAGCTTTCACAAGAAATTACAAAATATCATGGAGACAGAAGAATAGGTTTCTTGATTCTTTTATGGGCACAGACTTTTTAAAAAAAAAATGGCATAAGACTATTCCTAGGAAAATGTCTACATGAGTTTAAAAAAATGTAGCATCCGTTTTAAACTTTCTTTGCCCCATCTCTGAAATCTAGACTCTGAAATCGCCTATTAGTTAAGTATTCCTAAATTATATATTCCCAATGCCAAGAAGAGGGGAAATTTCATCTAATTAGCCTCACTTCGATAGTGTCTTTGACATGGTTGGAGGGAGCATTTAGTATTTCATGTTCAGAGGCTGTTTACTTTTTACCAGAACCTAAGGCCTGTGTGTCCCTCTTCCTCTAACGCTCAGAGCCTTACTTGGCTTCTATGTCACCGTGGGGAAGAGAACGGAATTCGAAACTGTTGAGACACAGCTACTTTGGTGTCTCTGACACATAAGACGGGGCCTCGGGGAACCCATCAGGGGAACCCATGTGTTCTTGGGGCGTGCAGGCTGGGAACAGCGGTCCACCCGTCTGAGAGAAAACAGGGCCGCAAAAGATGCCAAACTCTCTGGGGAGCTCAGTGATTCCACCAACACCAGTGTGACGTCATCCAACACCAGTGTGACGTCATCCAGGGCATCTGGTAGGGCTGAGGACCCTAAATCCTCCACCATTATCCCAATGGGGCAGGTGACTCTGTCCATTTTTGCAATCGAATGTCACAATGCATGGACTTTAAAAACTCTGGATGGTAAAGAGGCCGTACGAGCAGAAGAGAAACCCCAAGCCATTGGTGAGTGGAATCCATTTCCTCCCTTTTTAGAGACAGGAGCAAGTCAAGAACCCAAGTCACCAGATAACCAAGCAACATGGGACCTTTGCCTGATGTTGCATTTCATAAACTCATACATCCAGTCATACCAAAGGGGAAAAATCAAAGGCGTGAAAACATCTCCAATTCCCAGTTAGGAGAAAATTCAAGCACAGAATTAACTTGCCACTCCGTCCCCAGCTTATTCCCAGCACATAACAAAGTTTGCTTGCTAAACGAAGTAGGAAAACGACTTTGATTTCCATTCTCCATGAACAGAAGGTTTCTGTCAACTGGCGCTCTGCCTTATGAAGCCATAGAAATGAATCTGACTTGCAGAATTCTATTTTAAAAACTCCTATTTACATATGCTTTCCTTCTCCAAAGAATGTCACCTTCCTATTAATGCAACGCTTAACAAAGGCAATGTCAGAAGTGTGCAGTCGTGGGGGCTTTGTTTCTCGCGTGCCATGTTTTGATTGGGATCTGCACTAATTCACGTGCCCTCATCGTGAGACAACTGAAAATTATCATTGTCAATACAGTTTCCTAACAACCCAAGAACCCAGGCAATTAGGTACACATAAGTCATTGTCAGCAAAATAAAGAATGTCATCTCATGTCTCAGATGAATAAAACAGTTAGAAAAGGAAGGGTGGGAGAACGGGAATATAGAGGGAGGAAAAGGGGCAGAGAACTTCTCTAGGGGGTCCCAGCAAAAGGAGAAAACTTTATCTGCCTAAATGCAGACATCAAAACATGAACACACTTGAGAAATCATTTCCAACAGGCTTTTCAGCCAACTTCTTAAGAAATGGCTTTTCTACCATGCTTTTGGATGAGTGTTTAAATGTTAAAAAAAAATCGACATTTTAAATTGTGCTGCAAAGCTTATTGTGAACTATATAAGCTGTTCTAAGACCTCTAAAGCAACATGGCTTTGGGTCTAATCCACTGAAAACATAGTCTGGGCACATGAAAATTCAGTTCGCTTTGGTTGGGGAAAAGCAAGGAATGCGCTTGCCTCCAAATCAGATGAGAGTTGGGGGAAACACTTCTAAACTACATTCCTCCAAGAATCGCCAGGGAACCCTTGTATGAGATCCTCCAGCCACTGTGCACATCAGTTCCTGAAAGGAGCATTCATACCTGAAATACACATTCATGCCCTCCTCCAACTTCTTCCAAATCCAAGGTTTCAGGGATTTTTTTTTTTATTTTTATTTTCAAAACTGGGAGTTCAGAAACGATGAGAGTTAGAAACACACAAGTCTTGTTTGTTTAAATCAGTGGGAAGTATCATAGGTGATAAAGTGAAGGAAAAACTTAGCGAGCAGATAGAATCCAATTATACTGTTTTTTCCGAGTTAATTTCTCGCGTGGCAAACACTACCTGCGCCAATACAGAATAAGGACAACCGTCCAGCTGAAATGGCACACAGGAGACCTGCTTCCTATCGCAGCTTTTCAGTATATTATTTCATTTCTGACAACTCACCAGATTTCCATGTATCAAGGACTGTAAATATCCAGACCTAATATGTAAATATCAGCTGTGCATAACCTGGAAACATCCAGAAAGAGCAATAGGCCAGACTAGCACTATTGGTGAGCTCTGACTTCGACTGCAGACCCAGCCTCAAAAGAAAAAGGTGGAAGAGAGATCAAAGATGATCCCAAGAGCATCTTTGGGCCTCTCAATCCACGTACAAACACATGCTTGTATGTACACATATACATATCCACCATCATGCATGCAAATATACATATATACACACACAAGCATGCACACACACATACACATAAATTTTTTTGGTAAAGAGAAAATATTTCTACAAACAAGTGCCACCAAACAAAAGAGTTTAGGTCAAGGTTTTGACTAAGGAATTCAGCATCTAGGAAATAACCCTAACATTGTCACAGAGCTGCAGTTGAAGTTGAAGATGTTCATCGTAGTGATATTTATGAACACAATAACCTGGAAACAATCTAAACATGCAATAGTGGGAATAGTTACAAGGAGACTAAATCGCCATTGAAGGATTTCCCACAAATGCTTGATGACATAGGACTTCCCATCAGTCATCACTTGGATATCTCATAGTGTTCTGCTAATTAGAAGTTATACTCAAAGTAGTTCTATGGATAATATGTTGTATGTGCTTAAAATTGGCATCAGTTTGAGACATATGACAATCTTTGTACAATAAAATGGACAATCAACCATCTTTTTACAATAAATGGAGTCTAATATATTGAAAGAGACAAAAAGAAAGAGCATAAGAAATCACTTCAAGCTCATGGCACCTGGTGTTTAATGCTAATTAATTAATTATGAAGGTCTCTTTCTGAACCTTTCCCATGTCATCTAAGATCATATCACTATCTAATATTTAGTGAAATATCTAATATTATACTAAATCATGTACTATCAGCAAAAGGGTACTTCCAAAAGGTCAGGATGTCATTGACTCTCAAGACATATATATGTGTGTGTGTGTGTGTGTGTGTGTGTGTGTGTGTGTGTGTGTGTGTAATCTCAATTTACGGCTAAGAAAACTTCTTCAAAAATTGAAAGGCTTTGCGTAAGTTCACATAGCTTGTTAGCAGACGATCTCAAAGCATAGCTCAAGTGCGTATATGTAGATTACCTCATGCCCTCTCTGGTTCTATCTGTCCAACAGAGAGCCTTCCTTCTTGGTCTATTGTTTCATGGTAGAAAGAGACCTACATGGAACTCAGCCCTCTCCCAAATAGCACTTTCTCCTCCAGCACCTTCCCCACCCAGTGACTGAGCAGAACTTGACAAAAGAGCTCTGTTTCAGAAGTGGCCTGGAAGCCAAGTAGAAATGAATCCTGAGACTCCCTTGACAATGCTACTCTTAGTCTTTAAAAAAAAAAAAGTTCTCAAAAATGATCGCTTGCCTCCTTGATCCTCCAAGTAAAACTGTAAACTATGACTATGAAAAAGATGGTTGATTTCCTAAGGACAGTTTCCTGCCATCCATCAGACAACTATTCCAAGTATCACAGATAAAGCCAGTGGGAAATTTAAAGCAATAGTTTAGGGGTTAAATCCCATACGATTTTGAGACAACTGATGCATGCTATGTTCCAAGCAAAGGAAACCTGGAGGAAAGTTCAGATTCATTTCATGCTGTCTCTGAGTCATTCGTGATAGGCTTCCTTCAAGGAAGCACCTAATTGAGACAAAGTTTCTGATATTCTTGCCTATGAGTCAGGGACCAATGAGCTGGAGACATACAAGCAAAGAATTCATATCCCGATGAACAAGTGACCAGAGAAGACACTAAAATCTCTATTCCAAATTGAAACCAACTTCGCCTCTGCCCATACCTTCAAGTTGTCTGTATTTTAAATATTTTATTTGCGGAGGTTAGGCGTGGGTAGATGCACACGTGGAGGTCAAAGGACAACTTTTGGGAGGCAGCTCCCTCCTTCTACACTGTTTGCTCCAGGGATAGAATTCAGGTCTCTAGTTTTAAACACAGGTGCCTTTCCCCCCACTGAATCATCCCACCAACCTACCTTCGAGGAGTCCACCTCCCCTAACACTAGCACAACTGTCCCTTCATGCACCCTATTTTTCCAAAGAGTTCGTCCTCCTCTTCACACAGAGAGGAAATGGTCCACGCTAGGTCTAAAGTCCTGGAGAACAGTTCCCTCCCCTGACTCCCAGAAGCATGACTGGTTTGCAGCTTTGGGACAGCTAAGATCAAAGTGATTTAAAATGTTTATTTTAATGTAAACCGCTTGTACTGTTCTTTGAAAGAAAAAAAAAAAGTCCCCTCGCCCCAAGAACAGCGTTCATCACTGAAACTCTTGCAGAGACAGACCAAGAGCATCTAAAATGGCACCCCAGGAGGGCGGATTCTGGGTTATCTGACACAATCTCTATCTGCTCTGTGAGAAGTGAATCCAAAGCAGGGGAAAGGACAGGGGGAAGTCATTGAAGGTAGAACTTAAAGCAACAGCCATCAACAGTCCAGTGGTAGGGCGAAGACCTCCCAAGGCTCTATAATTAGAAAAAAAATCTGCCAATAAAAGAGAGAGAGGGGTGGAATTCATCAACCCTGCTTTTGGGGATAATAAGAAGATAACATTGGTGAATCTCCAGCTTCTGCCCACAGCAAAGGAAGTCACAACTTAAAGTCCAGTTCTTTGTACGTTACAGGCACACACAGTAAAATGGGAGATCTAAAATGTTACTAAGACCTTGGGGGGGGGGAGCCCCATTCCATCCTTTCAAATCTGGAGGATGATTTGAATTACATCAGGGTCACTGTATCTGAGGGAGTCCCCTCCAACCCCCACCCTGACGGTCTGACTTTTAGTTCACATCTCCAACACACAAGGCTTCTTTTATAGAAGGTCGGCTTAAATATTAATGCGTGTTTTCTTAAGGAAGTGGAAGGCAAATCAACTTCCTGATACCCAGGGTATCTGGTTTCTAAAATGGTCGAACACTGATTGTCCCAAGTCTGCCAGATGTGAGGGGTAAAGCGCTATAAAAAACGGGAAAGGCTGCCTTTCAGATCCACTGCTGTTCGGGTCCCACGCCTCCCGGGGCTGCATCCTCTCCCCGTATATTTTTGTTAGCTTCAGCCGGAAGCCCTCAACCGCACGACTTGTTTTGTGATTCTACCAGGACCTTCCCAGAAACACTGTCGGCCCCGGCAACTAAGAGAATGTTTGTGCTGGAAACCATGGAGGGCTGATTGGGCTAATATAATAATATAGGAATTATCAGCAGTACGACCACCTCAGTGAGATGGAGCTAGGGGCACAACCTATTTCTAGCCAACCTTTGTTCAGAATACTTTCTACCTCCTGCTTCCAGAAACAATGTCTTTTGTTACCGACCCCCCCCTTCTTCGAACGCTGTTTCCTGACATTTTTCAATACCGGGCATTACAAAGGGTATTTCCTCATATTAACTCCAAATGTCACAAAGAACAAAATTGGGTTCTAAAACAGCCTGTCTCCCCAGATAAAA
>JALPQD010000551.1:1233543-1309164 GCA_023101885.1 Typhlomys cinereus
CACAACTTGATTGGAAGACTGAGGCAGAAGGATTAACATGAATTCAAGGCCTGCTTGAGCTACAGAGGGAGTTACAACACTTGCCCAGAGTACAGACACTCTGCCTCTAAAAAACAGGCCATGAGCAAGCAAAAAAAAAAAGAAGAAGAAGAAGTTCACAGATTACTGTGTAAACACTGGATGCAATGGCTGTGGGAGTCGCACCTACACGTCATATCCTGCTCACTTGGAATCACGTACCAAGAATCTCTGCGTACAGAGAAGAAGTATGTGTCAGCCCGAGTCCAGTCCCAAAGCCGTGATGAAAAACAAACCAAAAAAAAAAAAAAAATCAGGCATAGTCAAAATTAAACTTGAAAACTCAGTGACATCATCTACACAATACCACATAGGTAGGAGCGTATTTATAACCCATTGAGGGTTGAGAGTCACTGAGCTGGAACGGAAGGAGAGTCCCTGCCCGTTAACTGGCCATTCCAAACGCCCTGCCACTCAGAACACATCGAAATCCCTGGTACACTGGGCAGAGGTCGAGAGCCCTCAGCCTTCTTCCTAGCCGCTCTCAAAATTAGTGCGCGAAACCTCAACTGAGCTTTCTGGATGTTTGGAGAAGTAGCAACTAAGAGAAATCGTGTCTGTGAAAAGACCCTGCACAGAACCTAGCGCCCAGGAAGCAGATGAGGTGGTTTTCTCGCTTGGACTCTCACAGTTTGGTGAGCTACATCTACGTACTCTTCTCTCAAAAAAAAAAAAAAATGCAGAACTGAATTTGGCTGGTGGCGGCCTATCTTTCCCAGCTCTGCTCTATTAGCACCCTCTTAACTTCTGGCGACTGCTTCTGGATGTGGGGATGGAGACTTGGGTCAGGTACCAAACCATTAAAATCAGTTGAAATGGGAGCTTCGAGTAAGCTCACAGGTGTGGTCAACTGGGTCTTTTTTGGTGGCGACCGTTTTTCTTCACATTCAAACTGCGCTTGCTCTTTTTTTCTCTGACATAAACACACTCTTCAGCAAAATTATGGCAGGCAAAAGTAGCATTGTTCCCAAGATGCCTGATCATGGCTCCTGCAAAGCCCAGGTGGTCATGATGGAGACACTAGGATCAGAGCTGGCGGGTCCCGGCGAGGGCAGCTAGATTCCTCACCTTCTAGCCAACCAGACTCAAGTTCTATTCACAGCTCCACCCTGGGACCAAAACTAACCTAGAGGTCCTACTAAAAAGAAGGCCTTTCTCGACCTCTACGTTGGTCTGAGAAGGAAGACCAAGTAGTGTGGAGGCAGGAGCCTCTAATCCCAGCACTTAGTAGGTAGAGGCAGGAAGCTTGTGAGTTGGAGGCCAGCCTGGGCCACACAGTGAGACCCTTTCTCAAAACCTTAAACAACAAGACAGAAAGGGGAAGTAGACCTTCACTCACAGAAGACCACAAGGACACGGAGGACCTTAGAAAATACCAGATCAAACTTTCTAATGTAGTGTGTCCACCAGAAACGGAACATAAGTCACAGAGGAATTGTAAGAGATTCTTGATAACCACATTTTAAAAGTCGAACATGATTTTTTCTTTATGTTTTTCAAAAAACTCAGTGTGCATATTTGTGTGTGTGTGTGTGTGTGTGTGTGTGTGTGTGTGTGTGTGTGGTGTCTTCCTCGTTTGCTTTCCATCTTATTTTTTTGAGACGGGAGCTTACCAATTCAGTCGGGAAGCCTTCCCTGCCTCACCTCCACGGCACTGGGATTATAGTTGTGTGTTACCATATCTATAGCATTGGGTTTTTTACATGGGAGTTGAAAATTGAAATTAGGTCCTTATGTTTGCGCACCCAGCACTTTACCAATTGGATCACCTTCCTTTGAGGGGGGGGAAGAGAGGGAGAGAATACGCCACTGTGTGTGTGTGTGTGTGTAGGTCAGTGGACAACATTCAGAAATCACTTCTTTCCACCATGTGAGCACCACGGCTCCAACTTAGGTCACCAGATTTACATACAGGCGCCTTTACCCACCGGGCCACCCTTGCTGGCCCATGCATAAAATATTTTAGTCATATTTTTATAGAACCCATCATTCCCCAAATATGATCATTTTAACACATAATCAATAACACAAGTGATGGATGGATGTTACAACCTTCTAAATTCAGGATATGCATTTTATCCTCAGTGTACATCTCGGTTCAGACTAGCCACTTGCTAAGTGTTCAATAGCCATGCACAGCCACTGGTAACCACGTGAGATCCCACAGCTGGATAAGCAAGCTGATTGGCTCACAACTCACAGACTAATTTTGTTTGGGATTTCAAGTTGACTTAAATGTTTTTAAATACCAACCTCCTGGCTTCTGTTGGGAAGTCATGTCCAGGAACTGAGTTCAAATCCTCAGTAAGAACAAACAAATGGGTCAGGAAAGAGACTGAGGTCCCTCCCCCAACACCTGGTTTCCTCTGTGGGTACTGTTGCTGTGGCTGCCTGTTCTTCCGTACCCCCACATATTCTGGTCAATAACCCAGTCGGTACAAAATACACAGAGAAGGCAGAACCTGACGGAGTTAAGTAACATCGAAACTATGGGCTTGTTTATCGTGGCAAATATTTGCAAAAAGAAACATATTTATCCATTTGCACTTGATTTGTTTTCCTTCCACTTTCCCTTGATGTTACCGTGAACTCTGAATTTCAATGGGGTCACATACACAAAGAAGAAGCAAATCCTTGCTTATTGATTCAGGAAGAGACAGGAAATCGGCCACGGGAAGGAAGCGATCCTGTTTACTCTGCTTTTCAAATAGCTGAAGACGTGAGTTTGTGAAGGCCGGGGAGGCTTGGAACACCTGGGCAGTCAAAGGCACCACTGAAAGACAGCCTTGGAAGCCCGGTGGAGACGTACCCAGCTTTCTTCCTGTGTGGTTCCCCCAAATCCATGTTCTCTCTGCGGCTAATTGCTGTGAAGTCCACTTCCTCCCTCCAACGCTCCCAACAAGATCTGCAAAAGGGCGGTGGGTGCTGCTCCCACACCCGACTGACTCCCCTCCTCCTCCTCATGCCACACACTGAAGGACTCTCTACCGCTTCTCCCAGCTGCTTTCTGATGTTCCTGGCCAAAATCATCCAAGATCTCCCCCCTTGACTCAAGTCATTTCCTCAGCTACCCTACCGTCCATGTTAGACCAACAATAACATTGCCTCTACATAACACGATAGAGCTTGAACTGGGAAGCAGGAATTAGCACCTGTCACCAACAACCAAGATGCGGATTTGTACAATCTTTGTCCAAGTCACATTAATTCTTGAAAACTACACATAGAGCACAGTTGTGTTCACACACAACCTTGTATGTTACTAGCAACACACAAGATTTCTGATCCTCATTAGAGCCACGTGTCAGGGTTACTTAAGTGCAGACACGCAGTGAGTGGAACAAAGAACATTATTTCATCTGCTCTTTTTTTTATTTTCTGTCTTTTCATGGTTTACATATGCACAGTTGGAATCAGGAGGCTAAACACAGACACAATGAGAAATGGCTGCCACCCTATGATTTTAGCAGATCCCATCGGTCAAGCATTTACAGTAGGTTGAGTCCTGGACTAAATTCTTTAGGACGATCCTGTGACTTAATGCCACCACAACCTTTTGCTACACCAACTGTTCGTTTTGTTGCCATGCTACGGGCACAGTCTTGGAGTTGGTGGAATAACTTATCTGAAGTCATGTGGCTAAGGTTGAAAATGGAACCCAGGCTGCTTTAGAATCCTTCGGCTCGGCCACAAAGCCAAAGCCCAGAATCTCACTGATCCTGTCTCCTGTAGATGCACAGAAAATATATCTGGAATTCCCATCTGCTGAATCTGAAGTTCACCCACCTCCTGTCCATCAGACAACAAGCCGCCCCAGATCTTAGCACGATCCTATCTATATTCCCAGTCCGGCAAACATTCCTGCCTTCTCCAATCATCGCGACTCCAGTAAGTGTTTACATATGGTCAGTGTTTAGTACCAAAAGTTCAGAAGATACCCAAGCCAGCCATAATTCCCACGGCTGGAGGAAAGTCTTAAAATGTTTATTATTTAGAGTCTACTGGGGGTAAAACTCAACCAACCCCCCCCTCCAAAACCCTGTTCCCTCCCATGACTCCATGAGAAAGCGTTTTCGGAAGCCACCGCGTAATTTACAATTTCTCATTTTCTTCCATAAAAATTATAAATCTCTGTATAATTTCCCACAGCATTTAACAGGAGCATATTTAAACCTAGAAGTGTCTTGTGGACATAAATGTCAAGCTCACATAACTAAGTGTGTCACGTTACATAACTAAATAATACCCTAGACTTCCTGTGTCTCTGTATAACAGTACTGTAAATATAAATGGAGAAGAAGATAAGTAATAATTTATGAAAACTGATTTGCATTTCCAAATATAAAATGTGTAAAACCCAGCTAATTAGTGAGAGTGAGGGCTGAGGTGTTTCTATAGCAACTCTAAGAATGCTAAATTATTTTTTGCTCCAAAGTGTTTTATATCTGCCTCATTAATGTTTGTTTTTTTTCCCCTCATTTGTTTTGTGGATATTTCCAAAGTGAAAGGTTTCAGAGATTGCAAAGATTCTCTGCGTTATCACGAAGTTCAAGAGGCGGCCTCTCACTATGAAGTACCAGCGGCGGTGGTTTGCATTTAGACTGTTTGATCGAGTCTCTTCCATGCCAGAGGCTGTATCCTTTGTTCTTAGCATCCTCCAAAATTCTCCTTTTTCTCTTACTGCACCCAATGGTTCTCCCTCTGTGAAAGGGACGGTTGCCTATAAATTCTGTTTTTGTGGCCACCTGGGAAACCCCCCCACCCACCCCACACACACACCAAAGAAAGAGAGTCTCTTTGCAGCCTAGTGCCTGGAGGAGCTCTAGGAATACCTGATATCTTAGTGAGAACCTCAGCTCTGGGCTCTGGGTTCTACCACCTGATATGAGACAAATGTCCCATGACCTCTCTCTGTTACACCTCCAGCAGGACTTTTCAGAGGTTCCAAGTCAGCCTTCTGTTTGTGAGTGATTCACTGTCTTAAGACTGGCCTCTGGGCAGATCTGTAGATTGTTTTGAGCGCTTTCACTGAAGCGGGAAGAACCGGCCCACTGCAGGCAAAGCCATTCCCTAGAGGATCCAGAACCATGTCAGACTGAGGAGCAGGATCGCAGCAGGTGGACAGCCATTGGTTCGTTGCGCACATGTGACTGTGATGTGGTCAGAGGCTCCAAGCTTCTGCTGCCATTGCTTCCCTGCAATGATGGACCGTGATCCGGAACCGAGAGCCGACTGAACCAGTTTGCACCAAAGTGGCTCGGGTCAGACCTTGTATTGCAGCAGCATGTTAATGAGACTACAAAAGTATCTTTTACAGTTCCATTGCAAACTCCCTACAGCAAAAGTTATGCTTGATAACCACTCTTCTGTCTCCATAGCACCTACTATGGGGATTCGGCTGGGGGCGGCACAAGGTAAATAGATGCCCCCCCAAAAAAATCCATCCAAGGAAAAATATGAGGTTAACTAATAGCAATTACTGAAGTATCCGTAACATTCTAATCTACCCAGTGGGAAAGAGACACAGTGCAATACATGTGTCCCACATGTAATATGATGGCCTATGAAGAACACACAGTGACCAGTGACGACCTTCTGAGCAGACAGACCCTATATATACCCCATTCTTACACAGCCATGCTACAGTTGTTTATTGGCACCATTCAGAACACAGAATCAGAAGCAACCTCCAGCTCATTCCCTGATTTCTCTTCGAAGTTTCTTCAATGAGTTGGAGCCAAGACCCTGGTGCTACGTCACAGACTCGAGCAGTCTCCTGTTTTCAAACTACCCTAACATTGAACAAGGTTTTACTCTCCATGGAAGAGATTCCAGCAATGACCTGCCCACAAAAAGGACAGCCGCACTCTGAAGAAGAAAAATGCCTAATAAACGACGAATATATGTTCTTGTTTCTTTTTTTATTATTATTATTATTTATTCAATTGTGCGCATGTGCGTGTGTATGTGTGCCGCGGGCGTGTGTGTGTCTGTAAGTGTGTAGAACCATGGACGAATTCGCGAACCACCATGGACGCCTCCACCTCCTTCTGCCCCGGGATTCACAGGCTCCGCCCTACCAGGATCAGAAGGGCAGAACCGCCCCCGCTTCTGCCTGGCATCTATACGTGGGATCTGGGATCCGAACTCAGGACCTTCTGCCTGCAAGGCAGAGGCTTAACCGCTGAGCCACCTCTCCAGCCCATGTTCTTGTTTCTTGAAACACTGGATTCCCAAACGACTCTTGGTGGTCTAAAGCTGGTTGCCTGCACTCTGCTGAGTTCTGAATCGAACAACCACACAGAACAAACCGAGTACGTGATTCTGACAGACAGGGGCTGTGGGTGCCCATGTAACCAGCACACTCACGTGCGGTCACATGCAAGATCCCACGTGTGTGACCATGGGCAGATGTACATGCAAATACCAGGCAGGGCCTGACAACTACCCAATTCCCTAAGCCCAGCTGAATCGAACGCTAATTCCCCATCTCTTTGGTTGAGTGTTTTTATATCTCCAGTACAGCACGTGGGGCATCGTCCGAAGCGATTGTGATCAGTTAAAGACATCCTTCAAAAGGATGCAATTGTTGACAAAGAGTGTAAACAGTCCGCCCAGCTGGAAGAGATCCGCTTATGATGCCCCTTCAGCTGTAGTTGGAACAACCTAATGTCATTAGTCTCCGTCCCAACTGTAAATGGCCCTAATGGACCTATGGTGTTCCTTCAGATTAAAACTGATACCAGGGTGCAGCTTTTACGCTCGCATTGCCGCCGCTAATTGTAAACCGCTGAGGTTGGATCCACTCGAGTGTTGTAGTAAGTGTCTTCGGTTAACTTCTTAAGGGCGCAGCTTTTAAGGGAACACTTGTCAGCTGGATTTAAAAGGGAAAAGAAAAAGGTCCAGAAGAACATTTCATGTGGTTTCAACATTGAGGGGGAGAGGGAAGGTCCTGTAAAAATCAGACTGCCAGGCTGTGGATTTCTTTTGCAACAAGCACGGTGACTTCAAAACTTGTTAGCAGCCATCTCCTCAAAGGATTTATTTTGATAGTTCACGAACGTGTTGTCACACAGCATAATTAAAGCTTACGGAACGATTAGCAAAACACAGAGGAACTGTGCTCCGGGAGGCTCAGGCTACCCGGCCGGCCTGTGTCCGCCGCTTGCCACAGAATGTGTGGTGACTGACCGGCCGGCTTCCAAGTTCTGACACGAGGCATATGGAGGCCAGTCGGGCCTCGGGGTAAAAAGCGTGGGCAGGCTTCAGTGAGCAATCAATTACGAGTAACAGCCAGCCCCCACTTGGGCTTGGTGATGGCGTGGAATCCCACCACAGAACACTGCCAGCTTGCCTCTGACTTCGAACACAATAAAACTTGCCGGGAGCCAAATCATGGGAAACTCTTAAAGGTAGAGCTCAACGGCTAAAACACACACACACACACACACACACACACATTAATTAATTAAGGATGGGATAAGGGATTAAGCGACAGGCAAGAGAAGTCTCTCAGCCTCTTAGTTTTTGTCTGCAATGAAAGGACTAAAAGCTGAGCCCTCTGCATTTGCAGATACTGGGCAGTGAGTAAAGATGTGAGCAGCCACAGCAAGGTAGAGTGTAGCACAGGTTCCTCCCAGCGACTCCTCACCTGGGGTATGTAAAAGCAGACAGATGAGGAGGATGAGAAGAAAAAATAACTTTTATATTCAAAACTCTCATTTTTTGCATATGATTTTTTAAAAATCTTTAAAATAGCTTTGTCACCATGAAAACCTAAGAGGGAAGTAGGAAGCTAAATGCGAGGATGAGTCCACATGACACTACATTTGGACCTGCTCTCTTCAAGACTCTGTGGTACAACAAAGTTCTTGGGTTTTTTTCTATGCTCTGGGGATTAGGGGATCTTGGGAACATGTGTAACAATAAAACTGTGCTTCGCGTATACAAAAGAGACTTCTTAAGCAGATATTAATTTACTCTCTCTCTCTAGCACCAGAATTTTCTCACTTAAAAAAAATGGAGTTTGTGTGATACATTTATGCAAATGGTTTTAAACCCAAAAAGAAAAGGGAGAATGAGGCCAGAGGAGACAGATCCGTGGTCAAAACGCCTGCTGCTCTTGCGAAGGGACCAAAGTTCAGTTCCCCAGATCCCATTTAAAATACCACATGGGCGTGAAAGCCACTCATAATTCCAACCTCAGAAGGCAGAGCCTAGGAATCCCCAGAGGAAGTTGATTATCCAGGCTAGCCCTATCAGGAAGCTCTGGGTTTGATTAGAGACCCCGTTTAAAAAAATAATAATAATAAGGTGGAAGAGGATTGAGGATGATTTCCAATGTCAATCTCAGCCTTCTACATGCATGTGCACTCGCACAGATCCAAAAAGCATACATGCCCATACCACACACACACACACACACACACACACACACACATACACGCACGCACGCACACACACGCACAAATTCTAGCAACCAATTTCCATACTAAGCACTCTTTTCAAATATATGATGCTATATGCATCCTGAAAGAATAGTCACAAATATTTTTTGTCTTTTTAAATAGTGTAAGCTAATTGTATGAAATGGGTTTTGCTGGTACAGTATATAATTACATGTATATAATGCATTTTGACTATCATCATCCTCTATTATCTGCTCTTGCCCCCTTCCCACCCACACTGAGCCCCAGTTTCTTCCCAGCTAGCCTCCCTTCTACTCTTCATGTGAGTTTGCTTGTAAGTTTGTCTCTTTGAACTCCAATTCTTTCTTCAGACTGCTCCTGCAATTGCTCAAAGAAAGACAAGTTATTAGTGAAGAGAGATGTTTATGACCAGAGGTTAATTTCCAAAGAAAGGAAAAGCGAGAGTTCAGATAAGACCCTCCCACCTTCAATGGACCACAGCTGACTCTGAGATCCCAGGACTTTATATATCCACAAATCCATCTCTAGAGGTCCGAAACTTTCCGTAGAGCCAAGCAAAGAAGTCACCAATATCAAGTTCATAGACTGCCCATTGCCTGCTGGGAAATTCTTTCTGAGAATATAAACCTTCATCTTCACAAGCTGGTTGACTCAAAAGTCTGCAAGCTGTGCTATGAAATGAAGCTGACGCTTAGCCAATCAGCTGCTAGAATACAAACTTCAGGGGGAAAAAACATGCTATTTTTTCAATTGTATGACCATTGCTTGATATATACTTATAAAGTTTCCCTGAAAACTGAAGCAAAACAAAAATCAGTAGTAATACTTAGCAATTCTCTGAAGCTGCCGAGAAAGGTCATCTGACGTGGCAGTTCTGTTAGACGCCTCACATTGGGCTGTTTCTAAAAACAGCCCCCAAAGATAGAAGCTTGTCACCACCAAAGGCATTCAGAAGTAATATACCACAGGCTGAGACACAAAATGAGTCTGAAGCAATGATAGAAACCCCATGGCTCAGGGAAAGAGTAGTACTTACTCTTGTTTGTTTGTTTCTTGAGACAGGAACCCGTGTAGCTCAGGGTGGCCTCAAACTTCATGCATAGCTGAGGACTACCTTGAACTTCTGACCACCCCACCTGCACCTTCTAAGTGCTGGCATTACAAAGGTGTGCATCATCACGCTCACTTTGGGCCATGCTGGGGCTCGAACCCAGGACTTCACGTGTGTGAGGCAAGCACTCTACCAACCAAGCTACATTCCCCAACCCAAAGTAATACTGAATTAAAGATATTTCAGGTCTTGGGTCATCAAGACCTTGAGCTCGCTGTAAGGAAAACAAACATGCAGGAGAGTCAGCTTTTTCCTGGTCAATCAGGCATCCAAGCATACGACTTGGCCCACACAGAAGGCCTGTGTCTGACCTGCCTCTCCAGGGCAGAGGTCAAAGGTAACAGAAAGTGAACCACGTCCAAGGTATGGTGGTTTATAGCAGTTTTCTCTGACAGCGAGTGCTAGGTTAATACTGACTGAATTCATTTTCTATTCTACACTCTCTGGTTGATGATGAGCAATGTCCCCAACAAAGTCAATGATCAAAGGACTTCCAGAGAGATGCTCATGAGGCATCCAAGTGTCCACCGAAGATGCCCAGGGAACAGCCAGAGATGTCCGCCCAAAGAATTCCTGAAACTCTCGCTGGGGTCTGTGAGTTATGATTTTGGTCTTTTCCCACACAGTGTATATAGGATGTGACATGCTTTATTTATTGAAGCTGATTTATCCTCTCTGCTTTATTGTTGAGCAGTTTTTATTTCTTCCTTAACCTTATTAACCCTTGCTGGTATATGACAGCTTAACTCCCTCCAGCAATCTGCAATATTCCCTCTGAGAACCGACGTGGAACTAATAGCAATCTCTTTATTCCCAGTATCTGAGGTCGCAAGCAGCTGGCCCAGCCTGAACCTCGTAAGACTGTTCTACAGGTAGCTCTCTCTCAGCGAGCTGTCTCCTTAATGCATCTCTACAGGCCCCTCTGGGTGTCTGAATGAAACATGATTCCTGCTAACACTGGTGAGTAGCAACATGTTACCTAGGAATAGGATAACAAAAGAGAAAGAAGGAAAAAGGAAAAAAGAAAAAGGAAAGGAAAGGAAAGGAAAGGAAAGGAAAGGAAAGGAAAGGAAAGGAAAGGAAAGGAAAGGAAGGAAAGGAAAAAGGAAAGGAAAGGAAAGGAAAGGAAAGGAAAGGAAAGGAAAGGAAAGGAGGCAGCGGGCAGGGGAGGGCAGGGGAGGGCAGGGAGGGCAGGGGAGGGGGGGCAGGAGGGGAGGAGGAAGGAAGGAAGGGGAGGGAGGAAGGAAGGAAGGAAGGAAGGAAGGAAGGAAGGAAGGAAGGAAGGAAGGAAGGAAGGAAGGAAGGAGAGGAAGGAGAGGAAACAAGGAAAGGAAAGAAGGAAGGAAGGAAAGGAAGGAAGGAAGGAAGGAAGGAAAGAGGGAGGGAGAGAGGAAAGAAAGGGCTGTGGGAGGGAGAGAAGAAAGAAAGAAAGAGAGAGAAAGAGAGAGAAACCCTGGCAATTCAAGTGAAATAACTTCTTCCTGGGCATTTTAACACTCTTCAAGTTACATGCCAAGAAGCATCCCTTTGGAAACACCTTTGTTTGTCTGGAGAACATGCAACACTGAAACACCCAACTTCTACGTGGATGCATGAATGAAAGTAGCAGGCAAGGCGCTCTCTCCAGCCGGCATTGATTAGCGCTAATATGTTGGGGAAGGTGATTTCAGATGATACTCTTCAAGCTGAACTCACAGCCCAGTTGATTATTTCACACTGCCCTGGGGGCTCAGCCTCTGACATTCTCCACCCTAAAAGGTCATAAAGTCAAATTCTACTGCCAGATTTAGTATGTGAGCAGTCTTCTGTGTCAATGAAGACGGCTTTCCTTAAAACATTAGACTTAGAGGGGACAGTTTTTTCAGATTGAATACAAATATCGCCAACTCGGGAAGTAACATGCTTCCCAAGAAGGAAGTCAGTTAGAAATCCTGGAGATCACAGGAGAAGAAAAGAGACCATAGACAGAAGCTAGCGAATCAAGGGAACAAGACGGAATGATTGTCTGAACAGAAATAATATTTACCAGCCAGCAATGACGCAACCCACCCCAGCTCTTCCCTTCCCAAAACATTCATCATCCCAGCTGCCCAGCCCCGAAACTGGATGCACAGGTTTCCACAGCACGGGACACACCTGGACACTGGTTAGGTCTTCGTTTCAAAGCCAGGCATGTCCTCAAGTCAAACTTTTCTTTCCCTAAGCAAAATATTACCCGCGGCCCTGGAATTGACGCCATTACCCGCATCCGTAGTCTTTAGGGTCTGCAAAGCGCACGGGTCCCACAAAGGAGACAAGGATGTGCTCTAGCACTGTATCTTTCTATCCATCCAATCTTTCCCTTCTTCCCCCTCCCCAACCTCTTATGTCTCTGCGCTCAGAGAAGAAAATGGACATATGTCCGCTACGTGCAGAGTTCCCAGGGGAGAGAATCCAACAGATGGGGAAGGGAAGGGGCGAAGGGAAGGGCCTACTCCACGCGGTTTGGATGCCGCCTGATGGATATTAGCCCAACCCCATCGGCTTCCTGGCCTCGGGCATCTATCTATCTGGACCATTAGTGTGTATTCTCACAGCTGATTCACATCCATCTGCCCCTCCGCCGGGAAGCAGGAAGAGGACTTGCAAGGCATTTCCGCAGGGATCGCTTTGCTTGCCTCATAGTTCTTTCTCCCCGCTCCCCTCCCCAAAAAACCAAGAGTAATACATTTCTACTTGTGTGCTTGGAAGGGTCTCGATGCTGGCAGTCACATAGACACTGTGCCCGTTTATGCCAACACTTATAGAGAAGTACCAAATTCCTCTTCCTTATATTCTTGGGTTTATCCTATACCAAACCAGGCCTGGACTGCCTCCCTTCCTAGATAAAACTGACACCTCCAATCACTACTGAAATATCACTTATTCAGGGAGTCTCCCCAGAATCAGGTGGGGGGGGGGGTTGCCGGGACATCCGCTCTCTCAGCACCTGGCTGCCCACCCAGCAGTCGCGCATGATTTCTCACACTGCCCTATGTGTGTTTCTCAGACTATAGGATGCAAAGGAATCCAGAGGGAGCTTGCTCAACATGAAACTCACCTCCTGTCCCCAGACATCCTGCTCCTGCTGCAGCTTGCAGCTCTTCATCTCGTGAAGACGATTCAGACACACGTGATGCACTGATGGCATAGTCCTGTCACGCGACCGTTACATCCCTATGACTAAGCACCTACCCTGCACGGGGCAGGTGCGCCACACGCAGAGGCTACACAGATCCTGGTCTCTGCCCCGCTGCTTCTAAACTTCCCGCTCTCATACCGCCGCATGCACCACGGCTAGCCCCCGGGGTCTGTCGCTAAAGCTCCTGCGTCGTCCGCATCAAGTTATCAGGTCCGAGGGTTCATGTGATCCTTCACGTACTCTCTTCTGGAAGAATGAACTCTGGCCTGCTCTCTTTCCAAATACAGGCTCACGAGGAGGGAAAAATGACACAGGCTTGGCAAATAAGAGTTGCTATTATTAAAAGTAGATAGAAGTTGGGATTTCGTGTGACAACTTCTGACTTACTACAGTGTCTCTATTTGAAGTGTGCAAGGTGCTTGCGACTCCCAGCAAGCTCCAGTCAAAAGCGACTGTGTCGTCCTCTCCAGCACTAGTGGGAGCCAGACTCACGATCTCCAGGAAGAATAAGTCCCCTGGATCAAACCTAGGGAGGGAGCCTAATGGGAAGACGAAGATTTGGGGTAGAGAAGTTCATTCTATCCTGGGATATAGTGAGAAAACCCAATTAAAAGAGACTGATAGACCAAGAAAGACTGTGCTCCTTGAGAGGCTGCAGGCTATCAATATTCCAAATAACTGAGATTATACTGTCCTGGTAGGAAGAGGGGAGAAAATGCCTATTCGTCAGCAGGTGTTTACTTAAGGCTGAGATGCACTGGTGAGGAAGGTGTAAAGAACCAGTTCACATGGGATGGCCATTCTGCAGGTGGGAGCGAGGAAGTCTGAAGTCCAGATGACGCTGGAAAGGCAGCCCGCCTATGAGCAGAAGTCTCCTCAACTTTGTCCTCTGTACACATCCACAAACCAAAGACAGTACATGTCACCTCACGCGAATTCACTAAACATCCATTAGAGGACAAATAACAAGAGTTGGATGGCTGGGTGGAAGAATGGAAGGAAAGGAAAGAAGATGTGAACTGGGGAGGCTACTAAGAGAAAAGGATCCCTGGAGCAAGCCAGCTAAGAACATTATGTAAGTAAGTGCCAGGAAAAAAAAAAAGACGACATTGAGTTACCAAGGTTTGGTAAGGCATGGACTGTCGTGAGAAAGCGGCGAGGTTGGGGGCTGAGTATGGAAAATAGCAAGCAGCTTAAGAGTCATGGTTGTCCATTCATGAAAGAGAGAAAGAGAGAGAAAGAACAAAGAAAGAGAGGAAGCTAACACAAAATATGCAAGGCACACATTAATTTTGGCTGTTACCTTTGTTATCAAAAGATTTAAACGAACTGGTAAGAGCTCAGATGCTATTACTTGCCAACATTTGGGAGACAGAGGCAGGAACATTCCCGCAAATTCAAGGCTAGCTTGGGACACCACCAAAAACTGATGGGAAAAGAATATTCTGAAGAATAAGAAACAAATGGGAGTCAAATACAGAAGTTTTCCCTGCCAGAGACATTTAAATAATAAATGCGTAAATGACCAGCCACACCCCCAGTAAGGAAAGTATATACTTGAGTCATTTCCAATTTTCATCTATTGTTAGATAAAAGGAAACTCAAGGATAGCTCCCCAGCACTATCAATGCAAGGAAGTAACTAGTATTCTTATAACCAACCAATTGTGCTCTGGGAAGTCTAGTTGTTGACAGGCAATTTGACATTCTGCATTGAGAGCCAGGAGCATGTTTATAATATCTGAAGAAGCCATTGCTCTTCTGAGATTTATGGCCAGACTTCCCAAGTATGTTCTGCAAAGCCCTAGGATCTGCAGAGAAGCCTGAAGACTTCTGGCCAGCATGGGCCCATAGAGAAAGAAGAAGAGTTGTCGGGTTTTTGGTCCCCTATCCAAGTAGTGCAGTTCCCAGAATCTAGTCTACTTCACAGCTACTTGAAAAATACATTTGATAATTTGAGAAACAACGTCATAAAAAGGTGGCCAAAGTTATAAAAGACCAACCATGAATATGAATGTTTCATATTTCACTATTTATAAATAGCAAAATGTTTACCACCTACAAAGAGTGAAAATTTTAAAAAAAAATTAACAGCAAAAATAAAATTTATTGTCCAAATAGCATGACTACATAGAGACAGGAGAAAGTGTTTATGCATACATGTGTGTGTGTACACAAATGTAAAACAAAGACCACGGCTCATAATGAGAGGATCATAACTCCTTAAAAATGGAAAGATGCACATGATTAAAGGTAGGATGTGACGAGCATGTCTGGCTGTGTTTTTCTTTCCTTTTTTGTTTCCATTTCACTTTTCCATAGCATAGTTAAATTACTGTGCAACTTATTTGTTTTTTCCCTTGAGGTTTAAAAACAACCCTGATGGTCAGGGAAGTCAGGTTCCATCCACATTTATCTATCTCTGCATCCCAACCTCAAGTCAACAAACTGGCCTAGAAGCAGCACTCACCAGTATTTCCCAAATGCATAGCTACATTTTTAACTTAAAATCTGGCTGAGATGGAAGTGAGAGAGGAAGGCTGGAGAGAGTTGCTTTCCTGAAGGGCTGGGAAAAGGCCTTGTGCAGGAGCTTGTGTGGGTCCTCGGGGGTCCACAGGGGTCCGCATGGTAGAAAGCCAGTGAGGAAAGCACCACATGGGACCACACAGGCCCAGTGTGCCAAAGAAGAGGGGTGAGGAGGGCTAGCACGATGGCTCCATCGGTTGCCACACAGGCAAAAGGACCAGAGTTCTAATCCCTGGATTCCATGTAAAATGCCCAGGGCAGTGTGGAGCTGACCCAGAAATGCAGCCTCAGAAGTTGGAGACTGGGAATCTCCAGAGCAAACTGGCTAGTCAAACTAGCCCTGTGGGCAAGCTAAATGGAGACCCTGTCTCAAAAAAAAAAAAAAAAAAAAAAAAAGAGGTAGAAGAGGAATGGAGGATGATTTGAGAGATCAATGTCAAGTCTCCACACCCACTGTCAGGCACAGGCGCACACACACACACACACACACACACACACACACACACCCTCTGGACACTATGGGGAAGCAGAAACTCCTTCATCACATCTCCATTTCAACCAGGCTTTCTTTGAATGTGCTTAAGACCCATGAGTGCACCCGGCAATTAAGGACCCATCGTTGCTTGCATTTGTTTATTGGCAGCCCCAAATATTTCCTGTGTTCCACAAAGTTTACCTTTGCCTTCCACCGGGGAAGTGGAGGGTGGGGCGGTGAGCAGGGGAGGCGCTGGTCTGCGCAGCTTAGGGGCAAAGCCAAACATCTCCTGTGAAAATAATGCCTTCGCTAGAAGCCCAAACCCAAAGGTCGCAAACTCGCATAAAGCGCCAGTGATTTAGGGCTGCCTCCTAGGCGCACTTCAGCAATGCGTGGAATGTAAAAAATACATGGTAACCACAACCCAGCAGGGGTCTAGCTGTGCTTCTGGCACAAGCGGCTGGTTCCCACACAAGGGCCTAAATCTGACCCAGCGATGAAACTTTTAAAATCTGCAAAAATAGAACAGTTGGGAAATCTTGGCCACTTTTAGTTGAAATAAAAACAAAACAGCCATTTTTTTTGTGGCTGCAGCTTGAAAGCCTACCATGCCCCTCCCCTCCTTGGAGGGATTTTAATGGTAAAGCGGTGGCTGGGGGGGAAGGTATTTTTCAAATGTCACATTTTATTTTCCTCTTGCGCTGCCTGGTTAGACAGACACATTCTGGGTTACTGCAACGTATGGTGACTGAGTTTCCAGGTGACACACTCCAGTGTGAGCAGTTACCATCAACGGGTGTGGCAAACATCCCTGTTCTGTTTCCTGAAGAATAACACAAGCACAGATACCACTCTTGTAACCTCCAATCCATGACCCCACAGAGGCAATGCTGTTCTGCACACTGAACGACTTTCAAGGGACAGAATTAATTCATTAATTTTCCCAGATCCACGCAGTAGCCAGGATCTGAGCCCGCGACCAGCTGTATCCCACCATGCAGACTTCTTTTTCCTTTTCCTTTATTCCTTTTTCTTTACTTTCTCTCAGGCTCCTTCACTTACATGCACTTCCTAGGAAAGAGTTTCCCACATCCACTCAAAACAATTATATTTAGAGATCAAGACATGCCGCCGATGCTTGAGCCAGCTCTCAACTGGGTCTCTAGACTATCACCCAACTGATAGCATGTAGCAGAGCATCTGCCAGTCTCCTGTTTATGGATTATCACTGAGCTTTATATTAGAACCCAATTAAGTTACAGATGATACCTATGGAAGCCCAACCCAAACTGGGTCTGGTTTCTCTTTCTCCCTCCTTCCTTCCCTCCCTCCCTCCCTCCCTCCCTCTTCCTTAAAGGCATCCCACTAATATTTATTTTGGAATTGTCACAAGCAGCATTATAACGCTGGCTTCTCTAGACACACACGGCTCCTGACAAACACTTGAAGTGATCCAGAGAATGCACCTCCTTTGGCGCTTCCAACCAAATTATCTCAAGAGGCCATCGAGAGCTCAGCGGTCATTTTGTTAACGATATTCTCCATCCCATCAAACTGTCATAGACAGGCAGAGGAGAAGGAAGGGAAGACTGAAAACATCACACACACCAAAGAGAGAATGAATTTAACGTCTCGTTTTTTCTCTCTCTTTCATCTCCTACCCTCTCTCTCTCCTCTCTTTTCCTCTCTCATCCTCTTTCTCTTTCTTTTCCCTGTATCTTTTCTCTCTCTTTTTCTCTCTGTCTCTCTACACATCCACATCCTCCCCCGCCCAAGACTAAGTATAGAAGGCAAACATCAAATGTCAGAGATAGAAAGTTCCAGAGCGGTGACCAACACATCATGCTCATGTGACACACAAAAATCAAATGGAGTGACCAGCTGTGTGTCAATGGCCACTGGGATATCGAGGTGCATCTGGACACGCCTTAGGAAGTGCTACCCACGTGCACCTGCATAGCCACTACTGCCCCCCTCCACTGCGAGGCACAGGAAAAACTACTTGTGGCCAGAAAAACCCTGACTTTTCCTCCCTCCATGGGAAGGCGAGATCCTGGATACAGAAACACTGAGAGATCAACAGACATTAACATTAGCACTGCGCTCAAATGAATTTTTTTTTCCCTTTTCCCTTGTTGGAGAGGGGAAAGAAAAAAAAAAAAAGCTTTCCTTTCCTTGACCTACAACAAATTCCATTAAACTTCAAACACAATGCTTCGTGATGCTGGAGGATGCGGACAGGAAACCGAAGAAAGACTTTACACAAAAGTTAAAACCGTATTTTTCAGAGGGAACTCTACGGGTAAGGAAGGGCTGTGTCCCACCAGTGAATGCTCACGGCAGCCGAGAACATAATTAGATTTGAATGGCATGTAGTTGTGACTGGGTCCTACAGCACATCAAAACAGATTTGCTGGCCCGTCAGAGTGGCGGAAATGTGCAAATGCCACTGGGCAGTAAATAATTAATGGCCATCCCCCAAGTTTACAAATGCTTAAAGTGCCCGTAGATTAAATTCTATCATACTTTCAAACTATTTGAAAGCATCTCTGTTTTAGGAAGAAGGAATATCACACATCTCTCCATGATGGGCTCATCGTGGCAAACAAAAGTCTTCTTTCTTTCCCTCTGTTCTGGACGCCCTTTTATTTCTTGGGACAATTCATTTTTGAGTGTTTGGGGTAAAGAAGATAAGTTTCCAAAAATAGTGGACTTACATGTCATCACCATTAATAAGTCTGTTATTCACATATGGAGTGTTTATAATAAAACTCAGGCTCTGCCTTTATTTCATCAGTCTCCATAAGTTTCTGGAGGGCACTGTGAAATCTCACCCAAATGACTAAAGTTCAACGTTGAAAGAATTGCACTAAAATGATATTCAATGTGCTGCTCTATGGCTTATTTCGGGGAGCACTTAAACCATATCTTAGGCCTTTTGTTTTAACTGCCAACTCTAAAATTTAAAAAAAAAAAAAAAAAGGAAGAAGAAAGAAAAGAAAAGAAGAATTCATCTTGATTGCCAAATAAGAAACAAAGATACAGGCCTATTGCGCAAATAATCAGCCCACATTTCAATGAATAAGTAATATTTTTCACAAACCCCAGTTAGATAGTGGATTTATTTAACCTCTTGGGGTCAGGTAATAAATACTAAGTGAATTATTCGGCCCAATGGCTAATCAATACGATTCCATGATATATTTTTTGTGTTTCATAAAAGGTTGTACACTAAAGGCGGTGAGCAATTATGGAAATTGGGCCCGAGCGCCTCTCAATTCCTCTCCCGCTAGAAACCCCAGCAGGCTACCTTGACAGCAAATCGATTAGCGCTCCAGCGAAGCGCCTCCCTGACCCTCGACCTGTTTCCAGCAGGCCTGACAGCACAGAGAGTATTTTATATTTATTTTATTGAATTAACTCCATCTTGCCTGTACCCGTGCTTCACACGCATTCGGTGGGCAGGCGACCAGCGACTTTCTGGGCCTTGTTTTCTAAGGCCCCCTGCCCAAGCAAGACCCCCCTCCAGCCCTGAAGACCTCTTTGTCCTGATTTTCCTTTAACTTTAGGCCTGGATATAGAGTTTCAGTCCATGCTGGGACTCAGGGTGGAGATGCAGGTAATAGACTTCCTACTGACCTGGGCCATCCGAACAGGCCCTCTTGAAAAGACAAAGGTTTCTCAATAGCAGCTGATTCACCATAGAGTTTTAAAACACACACACACACATACACACACACACACACACACACACACAGGAGAATAGCAGTGGTTGAGACCATTTCCTACTGCCAAGTCCAAAATAAATCACAAGCCACAAGCTTACTCTCTCGTTTGTTTGTTTTCTTTTTTAATTCTTTCATTCTCTAACACTCAATGTAATGAATATGGGTTTTCACTCCTTACTGTCCATCGCCCCTCCTCTCTAGCTAGTCTCCTCCTGCTTGTGTGACCCCCCAGTGGGTTTCATTGGAGGCCTGTACAAGCCATTGCTTGAGAACCTGCGGGGCAAGGGATGGCCCGTCAGTGGGGTATCCACCTTCATTAGTATGTCAGGAAGGTTTTCATTTCTTGAACATCTCCCTCATCCACGGGGAAGTATGGAAAGGTCAACTATCATGCAGGTCCTATGGATGTAGTGACTTCTTGAGTACGGCAACCTGTCATGACCAGAAGGTACAGTCTGGTGGGACCCTTCCCCAGAGACTTGGGATGGGGGTCATTTTGATGTCACATTCACAACTGGCTTAGTTACGGCCCTGATTAAATTATTGGCTCCTTGGAGCTATCAGAGACAGAGAGACAGAGACGGAGAACCAAGCAAAGCAAGCCGGTATCAGTACCTCACCGGGAAGCGGCAAACACTCACCCATCATCGACATCAGCAAGCCCATGAGAAAGGGGAAAGTTCTGGATCAGCAAAGGCGTGCTGAGCTCTTCTCTTGCCTCATGCATTAGGGGTCCGAAATTTCCAAAGGAAAGAAGAGCAAATTGGAAGAAGCAACTGTCAGAAACCCACGTGATGGCTCTTGATATTGAACAACCCTGATGGTTATCAGCAGAAATCTTGTTAAGTCACAGAACTGAAGGCTGCATTTGATGGAGACAGTTTAGTGCCTGGATGCTCAAGTCGAACTAGCTGGATGTGAAGCCCAGTTTTCCTGCCCAAGCCAGATGTGGACTTCAGACATGTCACTGTAAAGTCTCTTAGCCTTGGTTTTTCTCATCTATACAAAAGTGTGACAACAGCTGTCTGAGTGTAAATAATGTTGGCGGCCATTATTACTCTATCAGGTCCCCAGATATATTTTTTGTAGCTAGGTGAGATGTCATTGTTCAGCCTTGTCATGAATGGAAAGAGTAAAGAATGAGAGTAACCAGAATTTATCTTCCTGTGGTCATTGCCCTATCCAGTGTGTGTGCATTCAAAAGTATCACACTAACTACCCATTCCCCCAAAGTCTACCTCCTGGATTCAAAGGACCTGATACTTTACTATTAAAATTCAGTCTTCAGGGGGTCAGCAAGATTGACTCGCCGGGTAAGACACCTGTACACAAACCTGGTGACCTCACATAGCGGAAGGAGAGAACTGACTTCTCAAAGTTGTCCTCTGGCTGTCTACCAACAGGCCATAGCATGCATTCCCATTCATATTCTCTCTCTCTCTCTCTCTCTCTCTCTCTCTCTCTCTCTCTGATTTTTTTTAAATCACTCATTGGGTCCACCTCCCCAAAGATCAAAAGTGGAAGCTCTGTTTCCCACAGCCCGAGTAGTAGAGGGCATGCAAATGTTTCATTCTATTCTTATCACCTTGGCCCTGTCAGAAAAGACAGAAGTTTGCGGGGCATCTTGGCCTCCTGAGAGCCAAGTGGTAGATGGAGGTTTTGGTGCAGGAAAGGAAACTGAAAGAAGGAAGTGAGAGAGATGAGAAGAAAAGAATCCTGGAGCCTCGGTCCTCAGCCCATCAGGGGCGGGGTGGGGGTGTTGGCACCTCAGTCCTCTGCCCGTCAGGGGCCAGGTGGGGGTGTTGGCACCTCCAGACACTGCCCTGATGGGAAGAAATTCAGCGGCTCCTCAGCAGTGGAGATCACGGTCATCTTTGGTCTACCGCATCAGCCATCCATAGACACTGGACCATAGTCTACACCATTAAGAGGAGCTATTTCTATGCAAACGCCTGAATGACAGAACCGTCACCCAAGGCCTTTCATGAAGGACTCGCCAGGGTTCCTAGGGACACCAGGAGGAAAGAGTCTCTTCAGGTGCTCTCTCATCCGTCTCTGTTCTTTGCTGTTCCAAAGCTTTAGGATTCTTGCATGGCCCGTCTCCATGAGGCTTCCTCTTCTATCCCACCATGGAGGAGAAAGCAAAAGACCTGCAATCTTTCTTACTTTAGGGGAGGGGGACCTGCAAGCTATATTGCAAAAAAAAAAAAAAAGTCAAAGGCCTGGGGAGCAGTGAAGGAGGCTGATGAGGGAAGTCTCTCTGCCCCCCACCTTCTTCTGCGCAGAACCTCAGTAACATCTGTGGCCACTGAAAATACCTTTCATGGCTGGGAACTCTAGTCGGCCTCCTGGCTGCAGGACCTGGAGCAAGACCGCGATGCTCGCTTCTAACAATTTCAACAAAATCCAGAGGAATAGGTGGTTCTGACACATCTATTGAAAGAGGAGTTTAAGGCATGGCTACTCGCGAGATGTGGAGCAGCCAATGCATCTAGTTTCCCCTGGTCCCCTGCAAGCTGTGTTTACTTAGATGGTTTGCTTATCTGAGCAGACCTGGGGGCAGAGGCAACTGATAGAAACTCCAGGGAGGAACTTAAGACCTTTCTGGGATGGTGCTAATGAGCTGATGATACTCTCAGGGTTGGAGGTTCATTGGGGGTCACTTGGTAAGGCCAACAAACCAAGACCATCAGCTATGCTTATAAAAGTTTCCTCGACCCAGTACTTAGGCTCCGAATCTCAGCAGATGGAGGCTGACATGATACAAAAGATGACCTTGGTTCATGTGCCCACTAGCTATAAGGCTTTGGGCAAGTCAACTCCTCTCCTGGCCCGAGTTTGCTGTGCTTCCTACCAAGATAAACACCGGCAGGATTCAAAGCAGCCTGTTTATCTGAATGTGCGAGGAGCTGGAAATGAAATGCTCACTTCCTTCAGAAACATGGGATTTCACAGCCAAAAAGAGCCTCTCCGCATCACCCCCCACACACACACACACACCTCCTCTGAAGTACTCAAACAGAAATCCATGTGCTCAATCTGCTAACCCCAAAACTAAAATGAAGAAAATCCCTGGGAGAAATAAGCTACCACGATGCATGGGAGGCTTTGCTCCCAAGCCAGGCAAGCCTCTTGAGCCTCTTTGCAAAACTGCACAGCATATTCTACCTGGCCCACAGCAAAGGCAATCTTTCACACCTTTGTATAACTCTATGCATTAAACCATAAATTATTCTTCCCCTCTCTTCTACTCTCAAAATCTATACAAAAGTGATTACCTCCGTCGTTTTTCAATATTACTATCATACTTGGAAGATGCATTTTCAAACAGTTATTTATTTTTCACAGCATGTCAGGTTGTTATATTGTACTAGTTAAAATAAAACCACTATATAAGCTACTGTATACTTTTGCATGCATTATATGTTCCTACAAACGTCGTGGAGTAGGATTTTTCATAGGTCCCAGGTATATTTATCTTAAATATGATGTTATTCCTCATTTTCACACTATTCCAGATTTTAGGGAAGAAATAGGAAATCCAGTTGCTAAAGGAACTCAACTATTAAATAACTTTCTTATTCGAAGCTCCCCCATTTCAGCAAAAAAAAAAAAAAAATACTATTTAAATATTAAAAGCAGTCTTACATGAAACTTAAAACCAATGCGTACTGTTTTTCTTCCCAGGAAGCTCTTGGACTAGCTAAACGTGGCCTTTGAGATTTGATTCATGCTTGCCTAAATGCAACAACTAGGTACAGAGGAAAAACACAGGAAAACACAAATACTAAAGGAGCACAACAAGCCATTTCTAATAAAGAGACGATGAAGTCTTGATGTTTCTAGTCAAACTGCAAAGATTTACTGAAATACCTCTAAAAGAGAAAAAAGTGGAGCACAAAGGGAACCTTAATTTTTTATGCCCAAAATTATTCTCTACACCCATGTAGTACTGATCGTCCCAAGTGCTGTGAACACCTTCAAAATTACACCTCACTTAAAGACTTCCTCCAAAAGCCCTGGACCTAAATGAACATTTAGATTTTTAATCGCAGGACCCCTCAGCTACGGATGAGGGATATCTACTGAAAGATACTCGGTCAACACCACCAAGCTGACTCCTTGCCTGTAAACCTAAGGACTGGACTTCAAAAATGCTTCTCTGACTCATATTCTGTGTGTGTGTGTGTGTGTGTGTGTGTGTGTGTGTGTGTAAGAGGCAGAAAGAGGAAGCACTTGAATGTTTAATAAACTATCTGGCACAGGCTTTTGAGCCCAACACAAGGGTTTCAAAAGCACCATACATGCGCCATAGGATTTCCAGAGGCTGAATCACCACTCCCCCCCCCCCAAAAAAAGCTAGGTTTCACTCTTCTTCTCCCCAAGTTGAGCTGGCAGCCTCCTATCTCACAATCTTTCTGAAAGGCTTTCATCTTTCATTTTCATTTCACTTGAAGCCACACAGACTGTCCACCCTCAGTACCCCTGGGGTCACCGGGCAGACGAGCCCCCTGCAAACAGGAAGAGCCTCCTTGGGGGAATTGCAGGAGACCTTGTGCATGCATTTTGCACAGGGCCGGGTTTAACACCAATGGGCGTCCTGACGGTCCACTTCACTCACAAAACAGGCACCAGACAGCTGGGTAAGATATTTTCTTTTAACACAGTCTCAGTTCTGTGGTAGGGGGTAGGGGGAGAAGGGGAATACCCATTAAACACAACACAGACCGTAAATCAGAAGTCCAAACCTTTTCATAGCCTAGGAATCTATTCCGCTCTTGGTGAATACGCACACCCCCAACACACACACACACATACACACACACACACACACACACACACACACACACACACACTCACACACACACACTGACAGGGTAATATACACGTGGGAAGAGGAGAGGAGACCCTGCTTAACACGGTAACTGATGCTTTTAGACAGGCGGCTCTACATAGACAAGAGGCACCAATAAACAGATTTTATCGCGGCTGTTTAGAAGCAGGATTTGGTGCCACATATCTACAGAGGAACCGTCATGTTTTGTCAAAGCCAGACACGGAGGCAGATCCGGGACAATTCTAAATCACAGTCACACCACTGGGAACCGAGTCTGACGGAGCTTTACTGAACTGCGAGTATTCCTGAAATCACAATTCTGCTCCATCCATTCTGCTCCATTCTGAACACATAGCAATGCTGCACAGCAGGAAGCAAATATTAACTTCTTAACCCTGTGCAATATATAGAACTATATATACAATGTCAAGGAGCTTGGATTCTCAGACAAGCAGGTTTTATTATGAAGCATAAATCTTATAGATCATTGCTCACAAAAATGCTGATAACCTTGCTTTGAGGAATTTTTAAAATTTCTTGTGTTTAAAAAATAAACGCTAATACTGTTGTACCATATATATTCTGTGTGGCTATTTTATAGAAGTTTGTGGCTTTGAATTATATTTTCTTTCTACATTTTAGCCACTTCCAAAAAAAAAAAAAAAAGGGAGCCCGGAATAATGCAAGTTACAAAACAGATGCACCAAATATTTTTTTAAAAAGCAGCCTAAATTTCCATAATTTACAATAGATATTCATACCTGCATAAAGCAGTTGACATTGAGTTTATGCATCTAGCTATATGTGATGAACGAAGGGCTTTTACGGGGAGGGAGGAGGAATATCTATCTCTAGAAAAATCCATAAACTGCAAACAAATTGGCTCTCCCTGTTAGCATCTTCTTGCACTTCATTTCAAAGACAGCCTCCTACAACACATGGGAAGAGCGTCTTCCCTTATGCATTGCGCCAAACGCAGGGCCTGATTGACACTGGAGTGCGCACCCCCCTCCCCCAGGCTGCAAAGACCAAAAGCTTATGACGACATTTAACTGCTCACTTTTGCTTGCATGGCCGTGGTTGAGGGAACCACAGAATACTGATCTATCCAGAAGAGAGAAAAAAAAAATTAGAGAGTGGCACCGTGGAATTCATGAATGGGAGTGCTTTGGCTGCAATACGCTCCCTTTATAGCCCTCAGCCACCACAAAACTGCTGTGTAATTGGAAGGGAACTTTTTCCCATGCAAAGAAGTTCACTGTCGGCGCCAACCTATCACAGACTCAGCACAAGCAGTAAGGGGCTGGATTCCTAGGAGTAGGCTTTCTCCCTCCTCCTCTCCTTCCCAAGAAGGGTGGTCCTGGCCTGCATCTCCCGATTACAAAGCATCTCAGAAGACCACAGGTGACAGAGCCCAGGCATAGAGACGGGGAGAAGCTATGGCGATCAGTACAGCCGCTCAACTGAGAGGAGACACCACACGCTGAAGCCCAGAAACACAAAATAACCACATCTCAGATGTATAGCCCAGCCAAAGAACAGCCTGCGAAGAAGTTAGCCCGCCGCTGGCAGTGACCTCAAATCCACTCTTCTCACATCTGTCTAGGGTTTATTTATCAACCAATTCAAATATTATCTCAAATGCCGTTCTGGCTGGGAAACCATTGGTTTCCTCCACACAACTTTAGACGTAGTACCATTTTCCCAAAGGGGGGGAAAATTACTTTTGTTGTGTATGTATGCGTGTGCGTATATGTTTGTGTTTTCTCGGCAACCAAAAATAAATCGAGGTTGAAAAGACCAGAGATTTAGTTTGTGGCTAATGTATCTTCTAGACAGAATTGTGCCTAAGATGTCATATTCACTCTTACCTGAAACCGGTAAAAGTCTAAGCTCTTAAATTCAGTGCAGATCTCGCATCTCTTCTAGCATGAGGGTTATTAGACTGGTTCTTTTTAAATTAAATATTCACAGTAAGAAAGCAGAAAGTTAACCAGGTTGTCATGACAGAGAGGTGCTAAATAACTGCTCCAGGCCGGTAACAGTCAGTAAAGGTCTCTTATAAAAAGATCTCCCTGGAAAGGATAAAGTCATATTTTATCATCAATGAAATAATAATAAAATGGCTACTTATGAATCCCCTCCTAGCTCATCAAATCCGATATTTCGAATGCGCAAGGCTTCAACCGAATGAAAGGATGCAGCAGGAAGGCGGAGAAAATGGTTCACCCAGTAAGCTGCGTGCCATGCGCACACACAAGGACCCAAGTTCAATACCCAGCGCCCAGGTAAGGACGCCATTCGCAGCAGCAAGTATCTCCAACCCCACAGCTGGGAAGGTGCAGACAGAGGCACCCCTGGGCTTGGTGATCAATCCAGAAAGCTGGAGTTGCGCCCCATTTCAGTGAGAGACCCTATCTCAAAATAAATGAAGTGGAGAGCGACTGAGAGAGGAATCCAGGTCTTCCTCCTGGTTTATGCACTCAGACCATCTCCTGCACCTCCCGCTTATCGCTGAGCATGATTTCCAACTTTACCTTTATTTATGTATCTTTTTTCATAGCTGTCTCTCTTAGGCGGTAGAGCCGATACAATACAGGGCACAATCTAGGCTCAAGCACACAGTAGGTACTCAAGAAAATAAAAACAAGTCATGTTTCAGTGTGCCCTTGCTGTGACACACACACACACACACACACACACACACATACACACACAAATACATAGCCAGACCATTCCAAATTGCTATCGATGTCTTACTGCCAGATCTGATAACAACCACACTTCAGATTCAAATTATGTCTCTCATTTAAACGTCTCAACGCAAGATAAAAATAAACAGCTGGAAAGAGCTAACAAAAAGCGAGAAAGAAAGGGGGAGACCAAAATAAGTCTAGGACTCAGCCAAAGGTCTTCATGGTAGTGACGGAAGCATAAATGTTGGGAGGGAGTGTACTGCAAGCATCGTGAGGACTTGCAGACGGAGTGATAGAAGCACTGGGTCCAGCTTTTGCTTTGGCTCATCAAGACACTACTCCAGGAAGGGGCGGTGTGATTTATCCTGCATTCTATCATCCTGAATCTTCTATTAACGGGCACTTGTGCCGTCAGAGTGCGATGATAAATGACAGTCATAATTATGACCCTAATTCCCAGCAAGTCACCAAGGTATCCTCTGAATCACAGAAAAATGACATTAGGCGAGAAGTTCTTCTAGGGAAGGGATCGTTTTTACACAATTCCCCGGGGGCTTTATACAACACGTAATTGTTTAATAAAACTCTATCGATCATCACCGTCCCATTGTATCTGAAAATGAGGCTCTGGGTGAGCCTTCGAAGAGCTGACCTGTTAGCCAAAATGCTTAACCACCTAGGCTACTTCCACCAATGTTGGTTAAGAAAAATTTAATTCACCCTAGATCGAACATGAAAATAATCTTAGTAGAGGATGCCCAGACCTAACACCTATTTAATAATTAACAAAGAAACTGCAATATTGGGAAATGGTAATACTTAAAACTTCCAAAGAGCCCTGAGTTAATGGGAGGCAGTATGAGAGTTGTTGCTATTGTTAATTTAATCTCTTAGAAAGTGCCATCTGGATGTTATATGCTGCTATCATTAAGCAAACCAAACTAGGAATGTTAGGTTTGCTTCACAGGGAATTCCTACTGGAAGATAGGAGAGGAAGTTAGCTGAAGTCACCCAAACTCCTAACAAAAATTCATTGAACTTTTAGTACTTAAAGTCTGGTTTATGTGACCTGAAAGGAAAATGCATGGGACATGTATTTGCCTTGGAGAATCTATAGAATGTTTTGAAAAATTGGGTAGCTTTATAATCTAGAACATAGATATCTGAGATTCTTACCTATAGATCCATAAGCAATTTAATACTCATGTTTTGTCATTTATCCAATAACATCCAGGATAAGTAAGTACTATAATGTTAAGAGCACATCATTACAGAAATATTTCTTTATCTTGCCTCTACTTATCTCTTCTTTCTTCTTCATCTCTATTTGCATATTTCTTAAGTACCTTCTTAAGAACTATAAAGGAATTAGCTTCCATAAACAAAACTATCCTCAATGTATTAGTAATAAAATCAAAGACTCAAAAGAAAGGGAAAATGCTAAATAACCTTTGAACCTCACCAAATACACTTAATCCTTTGAATAGCTGCATGAATATTTGAGTGTCTTTTATTTATATTTCCCCTTTTTTATTATAAAGTAAGATAGACCTTATAAGGTAGTCCTCTTAAAGGGGGGGGGTGGAGAAACTGTGATTTGTTATTTAACTTCTGAAAACCAAACATCAAAGATTAGAATTCTGGCATTCAAGACTGTATTATTTGTAATTTCTTCTCTCTTGTCATTTTTTTAATTTTCTTTTGTGGAGAAGAGTTAAGAACTTGGAAATCCTTATCTGGAAGCCTCTCTTAGCTAAGCTGAGTCTATGGGAACCTTTTTATGCCAAGAACAAAAATAATTTAAGAAGTCATATACAGCTACATAAGTCCCCCTCTCCTTTCAAATCTCTTCCTCATACATTATTTGTGGCTCAAAATGGAAATTTCTTTTATTTTCGCTCTTATTCTTAAAGAAGAAAAAAAAGAACTTTAGTATATGCAAAGTGTGAAGGTATAATTGTGTTTCATGCAAGAAACAACCTGTAACTCCCGAATTTAACAGATTTGCAATGTTGACTTAGGACTGGGTGAGAGGTGTTCCTTATTTGCATATCTTATCCCTAGAATTGACTACATGCATAATTCTAGGGTACTTAATAAGTGACTCAAATAGAAATGGAATTAGGTTGCAGACAATGACAGTAATGAGATAAGATGCAAGTCCGGAGCTGTTGGGCTCGATCCAATCGCACACCCTAGAATCCAATTTCTATCGAAACTGCCACAGCCTGAGATACAGTTGTTATAAGGCCTTATCAAGATTAGTCAAGATGACATAAACGTTAAGGAGCCATATTTAGGTCGTTTCAGTTCTCCTGTCTGCCAGACACACAAAAGAGGCAGGTCAGAGAATGATCAAAGAATTTTACTTTGGCTCTCTTCCCCTCCCTTCTGTGACCCATCTGACCTCTGCCCACTGACTTCTGTCCTCAGACATCACTGCCACCTCGTGACTTCCCAACTCAGTGCTTTAACCCTGCGATCTCCTACCTGTAGCCCTCCTATAACCAACCCCCCAATCCTAATCAAACATTTCTCCTCATGGTTTGTCTATGATTTCCATGCAGAATTAACAGTCTCTGACAGGTGTGCCCAACACACTGCCCCTCCATCTAATACCCCCTGTCTGCATGTAACTGTGTGCCCATGACCCTCCAGGCCAAGCCATGTCTCTCTGTACAACGATCTCACTCTAGAAAGCCCTAAAGAATCTTGTGTTAAACCCAACAGCATTATCATGAATGTTAGCTGATAGATTAAGCATAGAATATGTCAAGTAAGAGGGCTAGAATGATAGCTCAGTTATCTGAGGACCTGAGCTAATCCTCAGAATCTATAGTAGAAAAAATAAAAATAAATAAATAAATATAAGTAGGCATTATAGCACTAAGGTAACCAGGATAGAAAGCTCTGGAGTTTGATAGTCAACCAATCCATCCCACTCAGGGAGCCCCATGCCCCAGTGAGAGACCTTGTCTCAAAAAACAAGGCAGACGGGTTCCTGAGGAATGATACTTGAGGTTGACATCTAGCACGCACACACACACACACACACACACAACACACACACACATACACACAGGCACATCTGTGGAATGATGAGCTGGAAACAGACCCAAAGTAACGGTCCAAAGTGTCATTTCCAAACCTCTTTCTTGAGAAGTATGCTAAGAAGGACAAGGGCTGGGGCTGGAGAGATGACTTAGTCTCATAGCAAAAGGTCCTGAGTTTGGATCCCGGGTCCCACATAAAAAAAAATGCCAGGCAGAAAAGGTGGCGGCTGTACTTTTCGGGCCCTGGTGGGCAGAGCCTGGGAAATCCCTGAGTGATTTCGCAAGAAGGAGGTAGAAGTGATCCAGGATGATTCCCAAAGTCACCCTTGGTCCTCCACAGGGACACACAGTGCCCTCTGACATGCGCCCTCTGATATGTGCACGCGTGCATATCACACACACACACACACACACACACACACAACACACGCCATAGCAAGCTCATTGCACAGATTTTTTTTGAGTGCCTCACCCTGTGTTGGTAAATGAATGAAGGGCCTCGGGAGCTTCCAGCATCATCGTCTGAGAACTGACCCCGTTGGAAAGAACAATGAAGGAACGGCTGGAACCGCGAGGAGGCGGCCAGGGTCTGATTCCCCTGCCCTTAGGAAGCCCCAGGGGACGGAACGACTCAGCAGCCTCATCAGTGACACGCCTTGCTTCAGTCCTCCTTGACCTGCCCCGTGTTCCTCTCTCCTTCACCTCCTGCTTCCTGGAGCCACATCTGCCTGAAGTCCCTCCATCCCGAAAATGTGCACGTGAGTCTCTGTCTGGGGAACTTTCCACTAAGACAGCCCGTGACTGGAACCACGCGTCGATCAAGAACTACGCAAGGGCAGGGGGCAACGGCCATTTCTGCTGTTCTCTGAGAACATCTGGGGTGCCACTGTGCACACTGTGTGCAGTAAGTGCTAATGCACACTTACTTCTAAGTTCAAGCCAGGCCAAAAAAAAAAAAAGAAACACTTCTTCACAGGTAGTATAAAGGAGGTGACGTATAAGGCTTTTCCAATCATGTTGTCACACCCTTACCATTCATTCCTTGGGCTTTGATTGGGTTTCTTTTCCCAATTCTATCCCCTTATATTATAATATGTTTATTGGTATATTAAATGCTACTATTTAAACTTTCCAAAATGGTACAAGAACAAGGAAGGAAGGAAGGAAGGAAGGAAGGAAAGAGGGAAGGAAGGGGAGGAGGGAGGGAGGGGGAGGGAGGAGGGAGGGAGGGGGAGGGAGGGATGGGAGGTATGACATAATGAAGGATAATAAGGAAGTACCTAGTTAGTAGGCGAAGGTAAAGGAAGGAAGAAGTCAAGAAGGAAGGATGGAGAAGAATTACGTAGGGACCGTAGCCGTCAGCTAGATCAACCGTACCCTCCCTCACATCAGCCAACTACCGCCCTCCCTCCCCCCCCCATACCATCCTCTACCTCCCTCCCTCAATCTCTCTCAGCCCAATACAGCACTCCATCCAGCACCACGACAGAAATCCACTCCCCACGCCATCCCTTCTCCCATCCTCTAGCGCTCTCCATCCCTCCACGCCTCCCTCCCTCAACTCCACCGCCCCACGCTCCTCACCCTCCTCCAGCGCTCCTCCTCACGCCTCTCTCCCTGCGTCTCTCTACCCTCCCTCCATACTCACTCCCGCCATCACATCTCGCCTACCCCTACTTCCTTCCCCAGTTTTCCCAATCTCTCTGCTGCTCTTCCCTGCCATCCTTACTAAAGATGACATCTGGTTTCATCACATCCTCTCCCCCTCTTTTCGTCTATTTTTTAGACATAGCCATTAATATGAAATGATGTATGGTTTCCACTCCTGCAGCTCTTCCTTCCTTACACAATCAATTATACATTTAAGAAAATACTTAGTGGATTGAAGACCTCTCTAATTAAGCAGCACTTGAGGGAGCCAGTAAGATTCTTAAAACTCACAAAGGGCTTTTGGATCCATAGGAAGGCAGAGGGGAGGAGGATAAAGCACTCTCAAGACACTTGAGTCCTGATTGAAAAACCATATGCTCATGTACGCTGATAAATAAGGAGAAACTCATATAGGCAAAGTGCTTTTCTTTAACACCATAAAGACTTGGAGTGAATGAAATGTTCTACAGATGAGCGCTTTCTTCCCTGATTCCAGCTAAGACACCAGCTGAACTAAGCTGAAATGAGACATTAGAAACCAGCCCCACAAAGTGCTGTCTCTTAGCCACGACAGTCCTCTCCGTCAAAAAAATAAAATAAAATATATATATTAGATTTAAGGTTACTGATTCTTGAGGACTCTGGAAATTGTCCAAAGTTAGAAATGAACAGAAATAGAAGCAGAAGATTTCCCAGAAGGCCAGATGAGGATGGTTTTTCTCACTAAAATGACTGCCTCTCACATCCCGTGGCGGGGAGAGTTGTTATCTCGGGATCATCGGCAGTATGATTCTTACATCCTGGTTATCCTGAAAAGCTAACTCCCTGAGACACAGCCCAGCGGACTCCCCCGGGTTGGCTGGTCCTGACTTTCTCTTTCTCTCCCTCTAGAGGCAGAAAACGAAGTCGTAAATAAGGCTTAATTTTGAGTCATTAAAAAGAAAGGCAGGAATGAAGTGCCCTGACATGAACAGAACGCAGACCTGAAAGGACAGACCCGTGTCTCTAGGGGAAGCAGAGCTGCATCCTTCCGGGTCTCCCCAAGCTCTCCTCCACTCCTTTCCCTCCCCTCCCATCTCTCCTCCGGGTCTCCCTCCTGCCTGTCTCTTCCTCTGCCCTGTCTCTTTGGTTCTGCATTTCTGTCTCTAGCCTTCTACCTTTCCCTGGTCCCTTAGAACCTTCTTCTCTTGTTCTCTTCCCTGGGGCTGAGACTTCTCCCTCCTTTCCAGGTGGCTCCTCTCACATTAGGAGCCACCAGGGATCCATGAATTTCCAGAAAAGGCTCAGCATATGGCTGGAAAGAGCAAGGAGACCCTGTTGCCGCAGACGGATGCCCTGACTTCTGTACCGTCGTCACTGCACTGTCATTGTCCACTACTTCTGACTCACCCTGTAAGAACCCTCCTCCCCTCTCCATCTCTCCACTGTGAGCCTAAGATCAGGACTCTCAGATCTTTAGACAATCGCTCAAGGGCGAGAGAGACTGTCTCTTCCCACCCTGGTCCATACAGGCTTTCGTATAAACTCACTTTCTCGTTAGGGGTTGACAAGATGTTCGTTCCTCCAGCCTGTTCGGCCCGGGGTTGAGTCCTGCGGGGCTTGCTTTCTCACTCTTTCCACACCCAGCAGCTTTGAAAAGAGACTCCCAGATGCAGTGAGCAGGGAAGAAGGGGCTCCTAGGACCGAATGGGGGGCCACAGAGCTAAGTGGTCCGTGCTCTTGTGATTCCACATTGGAGCAAAATGCAAACCTCAGGTCTGACTTTAGAACCTCTGACACATAATTGGTAGCCAATTTTCCTAAGTGGTGAGTCAATTTTCTGCTTGTGAAATGTAACTTTACCCTGGTGAACACCAGGCCCCAGGGTTTTCAATGTGGCTTAACAGCAATTATATAAATGTTAGGAAGGGGGGAAGTGTTAAAGTCTCCACATCCACATTTGTTCATGTTTTTACCTCTTAAAGGCATCTCCTCACCGACTCACCCACGGAAAAACCCACCCAAACACAGATACAGGATATCCTGGGAAGGAAAGCTATTTTGAAGCCACACTACAAAGGGTACTTTTTAAAAAATAAATTCTCTCGATTATTCCAAGTTAATGAGATGTAATGGGGGGCGGGTAACATTCAGGGGTCGTGGCACACTTTTCCTAGTCCGCTGGGGCTCCAGGGGCTAACGCTCCCTTGCTCTGCCCCATCCCGGGTGGTGCTGGCCCCCCGCCCCCACCCCTTTGCAGGCAGCTCCCTCCCTCGGCTCCACATGTGCTGGGCGACTGGCGTTTCGGCTTTCACTGGCGACAAACTGGAGCCGGGGCCCTTCCGTTCAGGACGAACTTGCTAGGCTCCCAACAGCACAAACACCGCCAGCCAGCATGCTCTGCGCTCTGCTGCCCGCAGCGGATCGGCACCAAAGCTGGATTTATAGCAAGGAGCCCCGACTGTAAGAAGTAATTCATGAATCCCCACAATGCCACCACTGAGAGGCATGGCGAGGAGGGGGCAGGGGAGAAACGGGGTGTTCCTGCTCCGGGGACCTCCATCCACTACAGGAACACAGTGGTCACATCTGCAGCAACATGCCTACAGATGTCCTCTAAGCTTTGGGCGATTTATTACTATTTTTTGTCATCTCCAAATTCCTTTAATCATAGTGTGTTTTTTAAAAAAACAAGTCCTAAAATCTATTCTTTGGTCATTAAGGATTGCAATAGGCAAGTTACACTATGTGTGTTCACAAAAAACTACATAGCAGTCCTTACGAGCTCATAATACCCTTACCTGTGGATATTTACATGTGTATGCATGTATCACTAGACTTTTCTTGAAGAGTTAGTGGGTTTGTCTTACAAAACCATAAATTTGCTGGTCATTGCATTTGGTAAACGGGCTTTTAGACTGTTTATCAAAGAAAGCTTTGTGCAAAGTCAACAATGAATAGAAAGTTGGAAATAAAAAAAAAACAATAGAAGAAGAAAACAGATCTATTTGGAAAGCATCTTACTATGAAAGAAGTTTTGGAACTGTGAGAGAAGAAACAAAGTAACAAAGCAAATAATGTCAATCAATTAGGGGGGGGGGGGGAAGAATCTAAGAAACCCTCTCAGAAGAAGAAAAGAGGGTGTCCCATAGGCTCATATTCACTCTGACCACCCTCCTAAAAACTTAATATCTCAAATAAAGAGATAGCATGTGTGAGCTGCCCTTTGGACCACCAACCTCAATAACATCCTGGTTGTTACTGTATTAAAAACAAGCTCCTGGTCCCATGAGCCTCTCAGAAGCGTGTTCTGCGGCTACAGGGTTTGGTAGGGAAGAGCAACAATGTTTCACTACATCCTGGCCACAACCTGCCAGAAGACCCTCTACACCACACCACCGGCCTTTTTAAAAATCCTACATCTTGTTATCTCCTCCCTGACTGTCAAAGGAATCTCTTCACGCTCTCGCCAGCTCCAACCAGGGCAGACTGGCATGTCCTTTACCAGGAGAATTTGGAGCAGCAAGCTTTCAGGAGAGGCCTTGGAGGAGAGATAATTGTTTGGGGGACCCTGTGTGCCTGCCTGCCTGCCTTCCCCAGTGGTCTCTGAGACCCTGCTGAGCGCGGTGCTTACCTTTGACAGCAAGCCAGGGTGGGTTCAGGAAACGGTTTCGTGTTCCTGCCCTTAGCTTTGTGTCCAGGAAGCTCACGTGGCTTTTTTTTTTTTTAATGTGTGTGTGTGTGTGTGTGTGTGTGTGTGTGTGTGTGTGTGCGGTTGTTATTTAAATGAGACAACCTACTGCACAGCTGTCTTGGTCAAATTATGCGGGGCCATGTGGCCTTTCTTCAATCTTTAAAAAGTCTGGGGCACCTCTGACCATGTTTGAAGGAAACCCTTGGGAGCAATGACCAACAATTATGCCAGCAAAGAATGGAAATTTGCCTAAATGAATGTATTAAAGGCTGCACTCTGGAAATGGAAATGCTAGTTTTTATATAGAGGCAGAAGCGTCGTGATTAAGACCCTGATCTTTGGGGTTGGCATTCTGTTCTGCCACCTAATCGCTATGCCGAGCTCAAATCAAGTTATTTAACCTTTTTGAGGAACCAGTGTTCTTCTCTGTGAAAACAGGAGGAAGAATATTTATACCCAATAGGGTTGTAAGGATGAAATGAGAGAATTCCTAATAAATCCTCTTCTTCAGCAGTAATCACAATGATAACACACAAGACACACAGAGGCAAATGTCTGTCACCACATCAGGCAAATCATCTATAATCCAGGAAAAGACCACAGTCTTTCTAGCTCTAGGACCCCCATATCACATGTCGCAGAACTACACCCTTTCCAGAAAAAAAATAATACGCCTGAAGTTTCCATAATCCAAACTTTATTCTGTTTATCCTGACTTAAGCCAGACTCTCTCTCTCTCTGTGTGTGTGTGTGTGTGTGTGTGTGTGTGCATGTGTGTGTGTGTGTGTGTGTGTGTGCATGTGTGTGTGTGTGTGTTTCTATATGCACCCAGCAAAGACTCACAAACAGAAATACCATCACCTGGTTAGACCAACATTTTATACCAGTATATTCCACCAGTTGTACAAAGAGAATTAGTAGGCGAACCCCAAAATGAAAGGAAGGACTGTGATTTTTCTCAACTCTGGCAATTTGTTCAATGATACAGGCTTAGGCACTGCATGGCCAAAAGCAACAATTCACAAAAAAAAAAAAAAAAAAAAAACCCCACAATTCATTGTATCTTTGCTCCTAAGGGCCTTTTAAAAGCAGGGGGTAGGGGGGCTTAAATTGCAATCAGATGGTATAAGGATAAGGAACCCGCCTTGGGGCACTTCCTTGAGATAAATGGCCAGTTCTTGTCCACTGAAGGACTTGTTGGCCAACACACCAGGGGGCCCTGACCCCTTGCTGATCACTAATCGTTAAAAAATTCCCTAGCACCGAGGTCATTATTGCTAATATAAACTTAAGTTAAAATTCCAGAGTTGCATAGACTTCTTTTAATAGTCAGTCTTATTTCTTTAGAGTTTTACGGGGCTTTCCTATAGAATTAATGCTCTATATGTTAGTTCTGTAGCTCGTTTGTCTTAACACTTGATCCTGCTTAAAATGAAGGTTTATTAGACTTAAAATAAGAAGTGAAGGAAAGCAAAGGCTTATTCTGTACCCAGCATTCACAGAGAAGCATTATCCATGGGCCTTACAACTTTGTTTCTTTGGGGGCACTATCTAAATTTTACAAATTCTTATTTGTGAAGATTTGAATGCAAGAGAGGGGGAGGAGACCAAGCAGGAGGAGGAAGAAGAAGAAGAGAAGGAGGAGAAAGAGTTCCCATTTGGGATTAAGTTTTGTTTCTCTGTATTTCTTCCCATTTGGGATTAAGTTTTGTTTCTCTGTATTTCATCTCTTCACCTAGCCAAAAATAAAATATTATGTTCAGGGCTGGAGAGATGACTCAGGCGTTAAGACTCTGCCTCACAAGCCAAAGATCCTGAGTTCAGATCCCAAGTCCCACATTAAAAAAAAAAAACACCAGGCCAAAAAGGCGGTTACTTTCAACCCTCGTGGGCAGAGCCTGGGAAATCCCAGAGCAAAGCAAAAAAGAGGTAGAAGCAATCCAGGATGATTCTTAAAATCATCCTTGGCCCTCCACAGGGACATACAGTGCCCTACGATATAGAAACACACACACACACACACACACACACACACACACACACACACACACACAAACACACACACTAAAATATGATAAATAAATTTTTTAAAAGTATGTTCAAAGTTTTGTGATAGTCTCATTTGTCTAAGCTTGAATATGGCCACAGGATGCTAGCAGAATATATAACTTTGCAACCTCAAACTATATGGATAGTCAGAGTTTGGAGATCATGAAAGGAATTATCCCCCCCCCAAAAAAAGTGTATATATGAAGGAGGTCTGCTGACCCTGAGCAAGCATTCATTGAGATTATACTATGTGCACGCAGGATACATCCTTCATGTGTCACTATGTAGACCAGAAAACCCACGGAAACCCAGAGGACTCCAGTTAGAGGACTGCGAGCTGTCGAATAGGTGACCTCTGCTGATGGCCTCTTGGCGTTACTGTCTAACATAGATAAGTCGTTGGTCCTTGGTCCTCATGTTTTATGAGTCTACTTCTTTTTTTACTAGATCCCATCCCATCTCCCGGAAGTTATGGTATAGACACAATGTACCAACTTAATTAGCTTTGTAAGGTTCCTTGACCAATAGTCTCACTGAGTAATCTTTTGTGCCTTAAAAGCAAGTTAGCTGAGGGAGGGAAGGGACCGGGGTACCTATTAAGTTTGTATGATTGGGAAAAATAAATAGATAAACATAATAAAATTTTTTTAATTAAAAAAATAAAAAAAGAATATAGCTGGGTGCTGAGGAGAGAGCTCCAGGGGTAAAATATTTGCCCCACAAGCAAAAGGACCTGAGTTCAAATCCCCAGATCCCATGTAAAAATACCTGGCAGAAATAAATGGTGGCTGCCTGTACTTTATCCCTGGAAGGCAGAACTCGGGAAATCCCAGAGCAAAGCAATGAGGAGGTAGAAGCAATCCAGGATGATTGCCGGTGTCACCGTTGGGCCTCCACAGACTCAGGCACCCAAGTACCATCTTGGACACACACACACACACACACACACACACACACACACACACACACACACACGAAAGAAAAGGAACATAGCTAAACCTTGAGGTTGCTGTTTACCTTGGGCAGTATATACGCCTCTATATCAAGGACAACAATGAACTTCAGTCCAGGGTGCAAGACATCACCTAGTTTACAGGGGCAGAGGATGACAGCCATCAAAAGAAGGGACCCACACAGACCAGAAAGTGTCCGCTTCTGGCGTCTCATAAATGAGGAAATCGACGTCCAGAAAAGGTGAGTGGCGGCAGCAGAGGTGATCTTGCCCACTGCGCCTCCTGGGTCCTGGCTGGGAAATCCACACAAGACGCTTCTCCTCGTCATCATGAACGCAACGCTCCACTGCAGCATGAGCCGCCTCGCTTGCCAGACGTGCTCCTTCGCAGACAGACTTGTTTGGGGTTGAGCCCCACGTGGAGGTAACTGCCCCTCCAAGCTTGACAATGAGCAGTGCAGGTTACCAACCTACATATTCTCTAATGAGAAATGACCAAGTTGAGCCTACTGTAGAAGGCTAGACAATGTCCCGGGAAAATCCTAATGACCAGTAGGAGAAAGATAGATGGATACACTAATGAGAAAAGTATGGCCACAGGATGCTAGCAGAATATGTAACTTCACAACCTCACACTATATGGATATTCACAGTTTGGAGATCATGAAAGGAATTATCCCCCCCCCCCAAAAAGTGTATATATGAAGGAGGTCTGCTGACACTGAGCCCCACAAGCAAAAGGACCTGAGTTCAAATCCCCAGATCCCTCAGAGGGATTTCCTTCAGAGATGCTGTATGCATCTCTGAAGCAGCATCCAGTCCAGCACAGCCGCACTATTTACTTTATTCATATACCAGATACTTCAAGAGCCTTGAGAGGGTGCAGCGCTTCTCATGACCTCTGAACATAAGCAATGGCTCCCAACTCACGGCACGCCCCACCGCCACGCAACATCTGGTGGCTCTCTGTGCTCCGACGCGGAAATGTTTGGGAACACAAAGGAATCCACCTTGGGGAATGTTTTGTGAGAATGTGAAAAGAGAAAAGAGGAGATAGCAATGTGAAAGTTCTACCTTTCCAAGATTAAATCATCCGTCCCCAAATCGCCAGATGGGGATGGAGGTAAAAAGGAAGACACGACTTCTGACTATATCCAGAGTCATCTTGGAAGCAAGAGGAAAGTCAAAAGTTTCCCAAACCGGACTGATCATCCCAGGCAGGTTAACAGGGCAAATGCTCTGTAGGCTGAGATTCATCCGGGCTTCTTTGCTCCCCTCCATTCCTGAGGCTGTGGAATCACTCCCCTCCTCTGATTCGCAAGGTCACGCCCTTTGCCTTTTTGAATCACCTCCCTGCAACTCAGTTTAAACCTTACCAGGGACTAGAGATTCTCCTAGTGCCTTACCCATGACTTCTGTTCTACCTTTGTTCATTCAGAAGGGTGACCTACTCTCCCCCCCATCCCCCCACTTTGAGACTTGAGCAGCCTCATACACAGAAGTAGTTTGGCATAGGTAGCAATACAGTGCACTGTTTTGCTCTTTCGCTGTGAATTTTTTTTCAGGACTATATCCTGCAACAATACCTCATTTCCTTTAGTATTATTTTTAGAACAGGCAGCTTATTAAATTTGTTTAGGCTTAAGTAAAAGATAATTTTTTTAAAATGAGGCCTTACTTCAAAAATCGCCAAGTTCAATATTTATGTATGTCAGTACCTTCCAGGGAGAGATAATAGTTGGAGACAACTCTGGATGATGAGATGTCTGGAATTGAAAGAACCTTTATAAAATTCCTACTGAAAAAAAAAAAAGCTGACTATTGATTAAACATCTCTGGCGGGAAAAACAGAAAAAAAAAACCCTGCAATTTTTTGGGCACAGTGTTATGACGTAGTGCGAATAAGCACCAGTGGAAATAATGGGAAATAAACACCAATGGAAATGTGGGAGGCTTGAGTGGAGAAAAATACAATGGACTGAAGCATCTTCCCACGACCTTCTGAGTTTCTTAGAAATAACCTAACGGGTGCTGGGTGCACAAAGCCAGGCCTTGTTAGGGATACGGAGCTCAGAGCTTTCCTTGGACCCCAACCCAGAAAACACAAGTCGTCCCTTTTCCTGAGGCTGATTTCACACAAGGTGACACAGATAACAGAGTGAGCCCCAGATGGCCCAGCGAAACAGCCGAAAAGCCACAGGCGTTAGAGCCAACGACTTGGCTCAGGGTCTTGGCTCTGGGGCTAATTAGAACTTTGGGCAACGTTGCCCTGCTTCTCTTGGCCTCGACTTTCCCGTCTATGACATGAAGGGACCCGACTGTAACCTCTGAGCAGCCGTTCAGCTCAAGTGGAGACTTGGCTTCTTCTTCTTACTACTACACCCTCTGTGCCAGAAAACCTGCCTTTGAGACCACTAGTCAACCTTCATCCAAGAAATGGGTGCAAAAAAAAAAAAAAAAATCTCTGCAAATATCACAGCATTGTCTGGGAAACCAGAAAGCATATAAGGCGAACAGCTCTGTACACAACCCAAGAGCCCTATTTCACGCCCTCCATCAGGTGCACAAGTGACAGAATGATAGTGTTGCCTTTTCCCATGCTCCTATCTGGTTTTTGTGAAGATCGAAGGCTCTTAGCTAAAGGGATGAGATTTTGGCAGTGGCATTGTAAGCATCGGCCCAAGGAGGCAGGAAAGCCTTGCCTATTCTTGAGAACTTCCAAATACTTGTTGTTTTGAACCCGGCTCTCTCATCAAACCTGGTTGGCCAAGAGGCTGACGGACTGACTCCAACTGAACAGCTATAGTGGGGGATCTACGGGGCTGTCCACAAGTCGACGCATGGCTAAGGAATACAGATTCCCATATTCCACCCTCGAAAATTCTCCCATTGTTTTAGGTTCCGCCTTGGAATCAAAATGCTACTTTACTAAGGCAGAAAGTTTGAAAAATTCTCTGTGATGGAGGGTACAGCAGGGTAACCCCAGCTAAAGAAAGCTTCCGGAAAGTTTCTGGTCCCCCTCCCACCCCCCACTCAGCCTCTAGCTACCTGCCAGGCAACCTGGAACTGTTCCTTCTATTTCTACAGTGATACTGTATGAGAAGTGGTTTTTTCAAAGGATTATTTATCTATTTATTTAGTGTGTGTGTGAGTGTGTGTGTGTGTGTGTGTGTGTGTGTGTGTGTGTGTGTGTATACACAAGACAGCACTTCAGTGTGTGTCCCTGTAGAGGCCCAGAGGTGACATGGGAAAATCATCCTGGATTGTTCTACCTCTTTACTGCTTTGCTCTGGAGTTTCCCAGGCTCTGCCTTCCAGGGCCATAACCTGCCATATCCACCTGGCTTTTTTTTTTTAACCTGAGATCTGGGGATTCAAACCCAAATTCTTTTGCTTGTAAAACAAAGGCTTTTAACCACCGAGTCATCTCCCCAGCTCCCAGGAATTATCTTGAACTGAGAGAAAAAGAGGAGTCCCCTTTCATACTTCATTTTCCCACAGATCTCAAAAAAGAGATCCTTCTGGAAATCCACAGTGACATTACCATGTGGTACCCCCAAGAGATTATAGGTGACAGATCAAAATAGTCCAGTATAGTGAAGAAAGGGTCGTGTAGAGTTTACACTGATAGCTTAGTGGTAATCTAAGTTTCTTTCTGGTTAATTTCCACACACTTTAGTCCTTGATTCAGGCTTCGGGGTCAAGCACCTCCAAACAGCTGCAGGAAACTGAGTAGAATCTGTTCCCAGCCATCAGTCAGAGTGGCTAGATCTCATGACGGCCACGTCCCTGACGGACATCCCTTAGCCATGGCAGCCCTCACCATTTCTTTCAGTCAGACCTCCTCAAACAGTATCCTCCCGGTTTGCCCAATTCTAGGTCCAGTGGATGTCCACAGACACAAATGACAGAGAGCTTGAGGCCGCTTCTGACAGATTCCCAGGCAAGCTAACCCCGTGCACAGAGGGAAAGCGGAGCATCAGAGATGTAACATAGTTTCCTGAAATTCATTAGCCCAAAGTTCCACCGCAGATCAAGGAATCGGATCTAATTCTGCCCTCGTTATGTGGGGAACGCTGTTATTAATGTTGCAGAAACATTTCTGAGCCACTTTCCACCAGAAAGCTGACGGAAGAGACAGGCTAACATTTCATAAGGAAGGTCGCAAGTACAGTGATTTGAAAGGAACCGCTGTTAGGAAAGTAAACAGCCCTCTGAATAAAGAAAATCAGTGCTATGCAGACCCACCATGGTGAGAATCACCAGGAAGAATACCACAATGCTCACGCGAGGAATTATTCAAGTGTATATTGGAGGGATCCTGCATTTTAATTTAACCCTTTGAAACATTAATCAAACCACAGCTAATTATAGGAATTAAGGAATTAAACGACGGAATCTTCTAAAAGATATTATTTAAAAGGCAGTTTATACAATTACTTGCATAGATGTTTGCTTTAAAGAGGAAAACAGTTCTACTGTAATGAAAAGGGTCTTAGAAAATTAAATTAACAAGGGGGGACCAGGCTGATATGAAACTAAATTAGCATCAAATGCAAATTACAGGGTACTTAATGGTAGAAACAGGTGCAGAGAAGAACCCTAAATGAGATAAATGAATAAAACATCCTTTTCCACGAATGTGGAAGCTGACACAAAGTCAATGATATGAATAATTCAGCAGCCACCACACTGCTGTTGAGGTCAGCTTGCCTTGACCTTTGAAACAGGAAGTAAAATTCAGTTCAAATTTGAGTGACTGGAAATATAACCGTTATTTGTTTTTATATATATTAAAAAACCCACAGGAAAAAAAATTTTTGAAAAGACAGATCCAGGAAATAGAGAATTGAACTGTAACTTCCACTTTAAAGAGATGCTGCATAGCCCAAGTAGTTAGTAAAGAAACAAAGAAAAAAGTCACTAGAGAAAATTTTACCAAAATCATGTCCCAATATAAAAAAAAATCCTCCAAAATAAAAAAAATAATTAGAAGACATATACCAGAGCTTTAACATGTCCATCAAACTCCCTGTGGGGGCAAATTTCTAAATCTTTATTCTTTTTTCATATTATTTTATAGTGTTGATATCAGTGTAAATAAGGCATGGCATGGTTTTTCTTAAAGGCGCATGCATTTATTTGCAACTCAAAGTCATCTGTTAAACTTGTAAGCTAAAAACTTAGATTTTACCTGTGCAAACATATTTTCTGAGTGTCCTTACATAGATTTCATAAATGTTACAGCCCCCAAATTCTTTATAACAATGCAGTCCAGGTTCTTTAAAAAAATTCCCATAACTGAATATCTGTGGTGGTTTTATATTTTAGATGCCCCTTGTCCCACCTCTTCATATGCTTAAAGGTATTTTGTACAATTGGTGAAAGGATTGCCCTCATTTCAAATTGAATTTGGTGCTGCAAGAGACTAATAGGGCACGACAACAAACCAATTTCTACAAAGCTAGAAAGAGAGCAAAGCATAGGTGTATAGCACCCCATCTTCATTTCACGAGATGGCATAAATGATGTTAAGGAACAGCAGTGACCGCTCTGCCCTGCAATTGGTTCTATTAGTGGGACAACTACTTGGCATCTACCTTTCACCTCAGTACTGTGCTAGTCACATGCTAGTCTTGTTGAAAGATGAGCTTAATTTTATTTTCTAGTTGTGAAGAGGGTTAAAGCCAGACACCCTCATAAACATTCAGCACACACACGTGTACGCTCACACACACATTCACATATATAAATGCACATACTCTATGCCAGCTATTCATGCATGTACACACAAGCATTCACATATATATGTACACGTGCATATGCATACACTCTTATCTCAGTTATCCATGCACACATGTGCACATTCACACATGCATGCACACAAATATGCACACACACATGCATGCACACACGTGCATGTATGTACATGCACACACATGCTCCTATCTCAGCTACTCATGCATGCACACAAATATGCACATTCACACATGCATGCATGCAAATATGCACACCTACACACATGCATGCACACCTACACACATGCATGCACACAAATATGCACACATACACATGCATGCACACAAATTCCTGCACACACACGTACACACTCTCCTGTCTCAGTTACTCCTAAAAGCAGCGAGGTAAACTACATCTCCACCTGAATTACCATCACGAGAAGCCCAGGGATGTCCCTTCCGAACATGAGCATTTAGCTGAGGCGGAATTAAAGATGCAGTGTGTGCTGGGTTTTATTATTATTACTGCCCTCATCATCATCATGTCGGCCAAATCACTCCTCGCTGGACATGTAATAAAGAGTGATAGACCCAACGCTGCCGATCGGGGGGTTTGCCAGAGCGACTGACCTGAGCGGGTGCCGAGCAGCTCCCCCGCTAAATGAGGGCTCTGTGGGACCAGCTGGTTCTCATTTGGAAACAACCAGTTTCTCTATCCCCAAGTGCTAAAGAAAATAATCCCGGCAATCTACACACTACACACTTTCACGGAGGCACCAGCGAGAATTTGATTGTGGAGATAATTAAAGTCATTCCTGGAACTTCCAAGGCAAAAAAAAAAAAAAAGTAAGTAAAACAAGAAAGAGGGGAAAGAGGTGGGGTGGAAGGAAAGAATAGCCCGAAAGAATAGCATTTAAAATTAAACTATGACAAATCATTTTGAGAGGAGAACCGAGAGGAGGAAGCCTGCCAGGGTGTGGAAGTCAGCTGGCCCAACTCCATTACTTTCCCTCTGCTCTCTGCTCTTGGGGGAGGCTGGGGGGCTAGCCGTGGGGTCCCCCGCCCCTCATTTCCACCTCAGATGCAGAAGATGAAGAGAAGCGGTGATATATCTCGGCCAGATAGGAGTTGTTTTTGTTTTTGTTTTTCCAAGTTTCAGTCCTAAATAAGATACTCAGGGAGGAGCCTTCTAGCTTCTCCAGCCCGTCCCGGCTGATCTAACACGCTGAGATACTGGACCACTTAGAAATAACGACGTGAAGAGAAATCAGACATCCCAAGACACTCAAGCCTTCACTCTCCAGAAGAGCTGATATTTTGGAATGCTGCTCCCTTGAATGGCAATTTTTCTGGAAAGTAGGGAAGCATGTCCTCTAGCAGACGCTGGAACCCCAAAAGCCACAGAGATGAATCCTGTGAGCCCCCAGCTGCCACTGATTCTCTTCCTTATCCCCAGCTCTTAGGTCCAAGAAGCCGGCAGACCCTGCGCCCTCTTGGATTTTTGTGTCTTAAGGCCGACAGGCTTGGAGGTTGAGAGAAGGGGTGCAGCTTTGAGCCCTGTCTTTCAGGGTCACCCAAGCACATGATGGGATTGGGATTGGGGGACAGGAGGATCTTGGGGATGGAGTGCAGAGAAAGAGAAGAGGAAAGGCATTAACCCTTCAATTACAATGTCAATACCACATTTGCCTCAGGATTGGGAGGAAGTGAATTCTAAGTCTTTTAACCATTTTATATAAATAAAGTCTGTGTTTAAACATATACAGGCCACTATATGGGGGAACTTCATGGTTTATAACAATGAGACAGCACTGAATTGTCCCCACAAAAAGGCTTCCCCCAAACCCTCTGATTTACCAAAGATGGTCATTTTCTTTAGTTCACATTCAGTGCGTGTAAAAGACACACAGTTAACACAATGTCTCCCTGAAACGCTGCTCCCCATGCATGTCAACAGAAGGTTCTCACCACTGACTTATCTGCCCTGTGATTTACTTCATCAATTAAACAGTTAGGCAAGAGGACATTTGCATGGTAATCGTGCGAAGATTAACATTTTTAAGTGTAACGAATTTAATATTTTATCTCATGGTTCCTGTTTATTTTCATTGTGTACTGACAAGCCCGTCTTATGCTTTCTAGTTCTTTCTGCTGCTTCTTTCATTTCACAGATTCATTCCCTAAGCTTCTATGCCTGCGAGTGATGCTTTGCACTGAGGCTGGGGGTAGGCGGCAGCCAGCAGCTACCTCAAGTGCCCTCCACAGAGCCTAGTTGCCCCCCCTAGTTGCTCCCCCCTAGAAGCTGAAGCTCAAATTCCATAGCAATGGGTGGGTCTAGGCTGCCTCTTCATCCTGACCTTTCTTTTGAAAATAAGACCCAGGAACAATCATTGTGCCAAGGGCAGCGATTCTTCCCGATGAGACATGGGGCGCTTGGCATAGATGAACTGTTCCCATGCGCCCCAGCAAGGGCTGTGCCAGGATTTGATGGGACTCTACAGCCTGTGATCAAGGTGTGGACTCTGCCAGAGAAAGACAGTAAAGCCCCAGGCTTTGCTCAAGCTCAGTATCATGGAGTATCTGAGGTCAAAGACAGCTGTTATGGTGTTATTCTATTAAAAACCAATCAGGTAGCCAGATGTGCTAGCAAACCAATCAGGTAGCCAGATGTGTTTGGCAAACAACAGAGACCCTGCCTCAAACCAGGTAGAAGGCGAGGACCAATATCCAAGGTTGTCCTCTGACCTTCTTCTACATACTCCCAAGCATGCCCTATGTCCTACATTTGAGAGAGAGAGAAAATAAAAATGTACTTGGAATATATTATGTTCAATGTTTAAGAGTTACCAGATTTTTAAGCCCTTCAAATATGCCATTCCCAATGCTAACAGATGTTCCCAATGCTAGCTACTATACTTAGTGCTGGATGCTGTACTTAATGCTGGATGCTGTACTTAGTACTAGATGCTATACTGAGTGCTGGATGTTATACTTAATGCTAGATGCTGTACTTAGTGCTACATGCTATACTTAGTGCCATTCTATACTTAGTGCTAGATGCTGTACTTAGTGCTACATGCTATACTTAGTGTTAGATGCTGTACTTAGTACTAGATGCTATACTGAGTGCTGGATGCTATACTTAGTGCTAGATGCTGTACTTAGTGCTACATGCTATACTTAGTGCCATTCTATACTTAGTGCTAGATGCTGTACTTAGTGCTACATGCTATACTTAGTGCTAGATGCTGTACTTAGTGCTACATGCTATACTTAGTGCTAGATGCTGTACTTAGTACTAGATGCTATACTGAGTGCTGGATGCTATACTGAGTGCCGGATGCTCTACTTGGTGCTAGATGCTGTACTTAGTGCTACATGCTATACTCAGTGCTGGATGCTATAATTCTTGTGACAGCGTTTTGTTGTATAGCACAATTGTGTGTGTGTGTGTGTGTGTGTGTGTGTGTGTGTGTGTGTGTGTGTGTATGAGAGAGAGGGAGAGACTGAACTCAAGAATCCTTGCTGGGGCTGGAGAGGTGGCTCAGGGGTTAAGCCTCCGCCTTGCAGGCTGAAGGTCCTGAGTTCGGATCTCAGATCCCACGTATAGACGCCAGGCGGAAGCGGGGGCGGCCTGCGCTTCTGGTCCTGGTAGGGCGGAGCCTGTGAATCCCGGGGCAGAAGGAGGTGGAGGCGTCCACGGTGGTTTGCGAATTCGTCCGTGGTTCTACACACACACAGACACACACACACACACACACACACACACACACACACACACACACACGTACGCGCGCGCGCGCACATACACACGCACATGCGCACAGTTGAATAAATAATAATAATAATAAAAAAAGAATCCTTGCTCATGCTAAGCACTGGCGCTGAATGCTAGTTGCTAAAGGTGAGCACTCTACCCCTATGCTACATGCCCTCAAAATAATGAGGCTCACAGTTGTAATCCAAAATAATTATGAATGTTCCCACTTTATAGATTGGAAAACTGAGCCCGTGGAGGCAAAGTTATTGAGTAGTCCTGAAGAACTTGATCCCTTGGCAATGGACTTCAAAATCAGAAGACATCGGTTTCTATCTGAATTAGTACCTTGAATTCACCACCCCCAGCACCCCTCCCAAATTCCACCAACGTTCTCCATCCAATAATTCAATGAAGCTACATGTCTGTTTCAGCAATGGGTAGAAAGGATATGTGATATTTTCATTTTAATCCCAAAAGTTAAGCGTGACCGCTACTAAAAAAGCACTCCCACCTCTTCCTAAAGGTTTAGAGTAATGTATGGAATGGACGGACCATGGAAAGCAAGAAAGGCAAAGAGGAGGCTCTAGGCTGTGCAGAAAACTGTTGTTTACTGAGCGGGAAAGAAGGACTGGACCTTGCGGATCCTCAGTCCGCTTTGTGGCTGGTCTCTGAGACTACAACAAACCCACCCCAATGGCGGGAAGGGAATTCTCTGAAATACTGCACCTTAACATGCCTAAAATGTCTTAAGCCCCCGCAAACTGTAAGTGACTATTAAACATACATTCCATGGTCTGGGATTTTGTCTGCTCCCAGGTTGAAATTTGAATGTTGGTCTTCGCAAGAACATGGAAGTCTCCAGTAAGGACCACCACATGACCTACGGCCACAGGAAGGAAGGCTCACGCTTGTTAAAGATATCCTGAGATGTATACCCCACGTATAGATTAGATCTAGGTTTAAGAAAATGCCAAGATCATGTGGGAAAATGAGGGAGTTTTCATACTGTTAGTAATCATTTTAAAAATAACCAAATCAACTTTGTATGTCTCCATGTGTGCGAGCATGTGTGTGTGTGTGTGTGCATGTGTGTGTGCGTGTGCGTGCGTGTGTGTGTGTGTGTGTGTGTGTGTGTGTGTGTGTGTGCGCTTTGCTCTAGGGTTTCCCAGACTCTGCCTTCCAGGGCCAGAATTATAGGCTACAATCAAATTTTTCACTTAGATCTGGGGATCTGGATTCATTCTTAGTCTTGTGAGGCAAATGAACTCCTAACCAACTTCCTTTCTTTAGAAATTTCTAGTAAATTTTTATTTAAAGACAGCTCACTTTTTAACCTTCTTTTTGGTCTTTGTAGTGTGTGTGTGTGTGTGTGTGTGTGTGTGTGTGTGTCCAAGGTTCTTCACAATAACTTTCCACCTTATGAGTGGACTTCAGTCAACAGTGCAGCCAAACCCATTAAAAAATAATATTCTGATATATTCCTAACAGTTCAGAATGCTAACTAATGGGAAACATGGCTTCCAAAAGAGGGAGTCCCCCGTAGTTAAGCACCGCAGCAAAGGGAGTGCAAGAGACCCTTGGGTCAACGGCGGCAGCTCTGGACAGGGGAAGAAAAGCATCGGGCTGCAGTGAAGATCCTCGGCCAGCTCTCTCGGTGCCTGAGTCAGCGTAGGTGAGAACTCAGTACTCATGGGGGCAGCACCACACGACAGCCAGAAACCAATGTCGTGGACCGAGTGATGCTAACTGACGTTGCGCTTTGATCACTATCTTTGATCATCCGCGAGAAAGAAACATATCTATCTTGACAATATCATCTCCTGAGCCCCAGGCTTCACACCCTCCAAAGACTGTGGTTCACTGAGATGGGTTTCCCACTCCACACGACCCAGCCCGAGTCCAGGGTCAATATCTACTCAGCGCGACAGCCAATGGGCATAAAGGAAAAAGGCTCTTGAGAGATTCTTGATGTGGATTAAAAGAGATTTTTTTTTCCAAAACCCCCACTCACTATCAGCATCTTAACATGAACCAAAATTTGACAATCTTTCCCAAGCCCTGTGGAAAACATTCAGGTTGAGAAAACAACCCGTGTCCACTGAGGTGCCTCTAGCTGTGCCAGCCGGCCCTGAAAGCGTTAAAGCAGTGCAGAGGGGCGGGTGGACGGAGGATTTACTGACATTTACTTTTAATCTGTAGCCCTTCAGTCTGTAGCTGATTGGGGTCTGTCAGTGCTTTATACTTAACAGGAACCCCTCCTCCAACCATGCTCCTGGGGGGACAGAGCCCAAGCGTCCACAAGCTTCTTGTCAGGTTAAAAAAAAAAAAAAGAAGAGAGAAAAGAAAGAAACAAGAGAAAAGGCGAAACTAAGAAGTATCCATTAGACATCGCCTGGCTTTTGTGTTGGTGTCAATGATTCGGGATTAGAGTATTTGAAATAATCTTATTGAGAGGATTCAAAAGCCCACTGAGTGAGAGACGGCTCGGTAACATATGGCGAAGGCAGGAACAATGTCTTATGAAAGATGTGTTGGCTAACACCATTACTTTATATTACATTACGAAACTATTGTGTCTCAAACAGTTAGCGGGATGGTATAGTTACCGCCTGCCATTTTGGAGGCGATTGTGTGGGACTGGACTCTTGTCTAGTTAAGTGGTTATAAGGAAGGCTGGGGGTGCATTCGTCCTGGGAAAATAAAAATTGTCAAATCACACTGCAGACCCCCGTGATCCCACTTCTGAAAGCAGAGTACATAGGAGCCAGACAAAATGCCAATAGCTCTTTGCTCCCACAGTTTCATTAACTTTGCTTCATTTTGCATAAGTGATTCCCCCCACCCAAAAATAAAGTATGACAGGGTTTGGAGTTGGATATTTTTCCTTAACTCCCTTACCATGAAGAATTGAATACACACACACACACACACACACACACACACACACACACACACATGCACGCACACACACACACAAACAACTTTATATTTTAGCAGGATTCGGGCAATTAAAATTCTATTATAGGAAGTATTATAACATTAAAATCTTCATTTGCTGGTGGACAAAGACTTGAAACTGGAGAAGAGCTTGGCGAGGGAGATTCCTCTTCATCTACCCACACTTTTAAAGCGAGCAAGCAACCAAAGACAGACCTGGGCTGTTGACTGTATTTCTCAGATTGCAGGAGAACTGAGTTGCTTTCATATGGCCCAGCACAGTGTTTATAAAAACAGGGGTGAGGGGTGGAAGAAGACACGATTGGTGGTCTATTTTAGATAACATTTTATGAAACTGAAATGAACAAAATACCATCTCTTGAATCTGAGACCTCTAAATGGAAGCTTTATTGTTTTGTTTTTAAATCTGGCCAATTTTTATTCAAATCTCTGACCAGGTCCTGGTGATGGAGAGAAGGAGAATTTTTATCAATGGAGATTTGCGCTTGGGGGGAGGGGGAGCTGCCTGTTTCTTTTCAACGCTCAGCAACTTCTTTTAAAGTAAAAGCATGTGTAGTGTACCGATGATGTATTATCACCACCAACTAACTGCACAAAGTCGCTAATAGGGCGCCAGGAGGCTGTGCAGATCCTTTCTGTATTTTTCCACAACAGTTAGAGAAGTTAAGATGAGGTGGAATGAAGACCCCACACCAGTAACCCATATCCAGGGCATGTTAACATATGCACACTGCCGATTCTCTGAAACTCCCTTAAATACATTTCTTGGAAGTGACTGAGATTATTCCCTTTACAGGAAAACCACGACTGTTCATTATACAGTCTGCCGTAGCAGCACACCATGTAAAAGTACTTTGTGTCATGATATATTGTCAGCATATCAGAAATGCATTTTAATGTATCCTGGTTGTGTATTTGACAATAGCAGATAGCAAATGGAATATAGACTGCTATTAGCTTATTGTATTAGTTACTTTTTTTTTTAAGCACAGTAGCAAACTGTACACAAGAACCCAGGACTCATTCGCCATTCAGAATGGTATCATCCGATATGTGATAAAATGTAGAATGATACTTGCTTGCATAAGTCTCATCGCTAATAATCACATGTGAATTCCCACTGAGAAAACAAATGTTTAAACACACCAGGGCTAATAAACAACTGTAAATTCATTCTCTAAGTACATGCTGGCTTCCCACTTTAGAAACAACGCAGGCCTCTGGAAGCAACCAAAAGGGCTGCAATTATCCTGCCCGGGGCAAGTTTAAAGAGTGAATTCCTGCTCTTTTTGTTTTCAATGAACAGTCAAGGTTAGGAAACTGGGTGGTGTAAAAGGTTTATCAGAAATGCATTTACACCTCTGGCTCTGCGACTCCCACAGTTGCCAAGGGCCTGGTGCTCCAGAAACTGGATGCAGACCAAATAAGAAGAGAAAAGGCAATGAAGTCAAGAGGCAGACTAAAAGCCTTCTGTGCACATGTTCCTCCCAGTAAAGAACTTCATTTTTTTCTATGTAACAAAGAAAGAAAAAGAAAACTGTTTGCATGAATTTTAGCATTTCCCACTGATAATTAAAGACTGAAGGCATTGTCTTGTTGAGGGTTCCTTCTGCCTTCAAAATCTCAGGATAACATCAACTGAACCTCAACCAATAAATGGTAAATAAATAAATAAATATGCATGCATGTATCTAAAGTCTTAAGTTTACTGTCGTTTTCCTTCTATGATATAGAATTTTATAAATGCATGGAGTCAATACAGTCAAGAAAATCAGATTGTAAGAAAACACTGTGCTTTTGGGGGCTAGAGAGATGGCTTAACAGGGGTTAAGACTCTGCCTTGCAAGCAGAAACGTCCTGAGTTCAGATCCCAGGTTCAATGTAAAAACTCCAGGTAGAAATGGTGGTGCCCTGCACTTCCGGTACTGGTGGGCGGAGCCTGGGAAATCTTAGAGGGAAGCAAGAAGGAGATAGAAGCAGTCTAGGATGATTCTCAAAGTCACTTTTGGTCCTCCACAGGGACACATAGTGCCCTCTGACACACACACACACACACACACACACACACACACACACACACACAGTAAATAAAGTTAAAAAAAAGCACTGTGCTTTTCTAGAAAGTCTTATCAATGTGTGCTTGCCCTTAGATTTAAAAAAATGAGTTTTCGATAATATGTCCTCTCTAAAAAGACCTAACAAATTTAAGATTTTCTGTTCCATTGATCTATCACAGGCAAAATGGGCATTCTAAAAACTTCCTTCCTGAATATTCTCTTGGAAAGTTATCAATACAAATCCAGCTAGTATCACAAAGGGACCCAGATGTGGAAGAACTTTAGGCAATTCTGGGGAAGGAAAAAAAAATACTGGTTATTCTTCTTTTCCTCTTTCTCATCTTTTTAGGAAAGTTTTGAATAAGTGAAGCCTAAAGTAGCTCCTAACAGACTAAGGTTCTCAAGTCACAAAGTCTGTGAGTTGTTTATCATTCACATATCACAGCCTTCATCTACACATGCATTCTTACAAATGGAAAGGAAAGACAAAGGCAAATTTGTTGCAATAAGCCAACCTCCAGGTTTATCAGTTTTCAGGCTCTTAAAATCCAAGTTTCAAATATTTTGCTTTGAGGAACCTAAAGTTTGGAAGTTGCTTGAGATCCTTAAAGGATTCTGTGTTAATTGACCTGAGCAAGGAAAACATCATTTAGAAGTTTTGTCCTATGTTACTTCTATCTGTAAATTCCACTGGTTAACAGCTGAGAATCCATGTTATTGAGAATTTTTTTAATTGGTCTTTTATTGCATCCCTTTGCTGGGTGATCTAGAAATTTTATCCAAGATGTTAATGCTAAATTTAAAAACACAAATATTGAACTGCTCCGATCCTATGTATCCAAACAGAAACATCAGGGAGCCATATGAAGAGAGCCCTACAGTAGAATTTGGAGAGGGGGGAATGTTTTTGCAAGACCATCTGTATCCCCATATCATCACTCAAAGACAGTCTAGGAAAATAAAGATTCTCTTAAACGAACCGTGCAAGAATCCTACTCCTAACTGAATGTAGAATAGCAGTGTTCACTCTTAATAAGAACAGTTCAAGCATTTAGAAGTTTTCGGGGGTGGGAAGGGGAAACAGAACTTTTGCTGGATTCTGAAAAACTGGGCTCCCAGTTAAAACTAGCCTATGTGACTTTTGTCATGATCGTCTTTTCTGATTCCTACAAAGTAAACCTAATTAAGAACCTCCCTCATTAGTCTTCCAGAAAAATTAGCACAGCTTATGCTAATTACTCCTGCAAAATTTAATAAACTCGTTGAAATGGGAATAGTCTAATGAGGTTTTATTTATTGAACTAAGATAACTTGGAGGAAAAAGGTTAGGACACAAGGATATCCAATGTAGTAATAAAACTACAATTTATTCAATTTCTAAACAGGAATTTTATTGCAAACCTTTTAAATTCAAATACGAGTTAGTGTGTGAATATGTTAAATCAATTCCTACCTTAATTCAATAACTGGAAGTCATTTTTTTTTTGCTTTTTACTTTAACAATAATTACCACACATAGTCCTTTATCTCAAAGATAATGAAATTTGCTGTTATTAGTTCCTGGTCATCAGCTATTAAACATAATGTGTTTGACTTTCCCTGTGTCTGCACAGCCCAACTATCTGGATCATTGGGCACAGGCTGGATTTTATGATTCTTAATCAAGCTATTTGGCATCAGGCACGAATGTAACATAGCAGTCAACCCCAGACAAGCACTTCCTTACACTCCATAGCAATTTTCCTATAAACCTTGTGGAAGCAACTTGACAAATTGTCATGACTGCATAAAATGCAATGTGGGCCATACCTTCTTACTCTGTCACAAGCCACCAGAAGGAAGCAGACACTCGACTTTCAAAGTCACGGCATGTAGTCACTGATTTCGTTCGGTCCCTTTTTGGATAGTTATATGCCAAGCTAAGATCCTCGTATTACTGGCAACATATAGCCCAAGTTTAACACAGAAATAGCTTGTCCTGTGCCTCCGTTGTATGGCCACAGAGTCTCTTCCATCGACCCTATAAATAGTTTTCCTGCACAACCCGGGCTAAAAGTCTTTCGACTGATAAAAATAGCAATGTTCTTCCAAATTCCAAAGGACAAGCAGGGAGAGCTAAAAATGCTCATTAGTGCTCAAAAGGTGACCGAGTGTTAAGACTATGCTAAATTCTAAAGCAATGATCGGCTGGTCCCCTCCACTTATAACTGCATTTGCTATGCATCTTCTGAAAACCAGACTGTTGTTGAATGCAAGACTCCACAGCCAGCTTGCTCTTGCAAAAACAGTCAGAGGTTCACAGGCATAAATCTGAAAGGAAACCTAACCTTAAGCATGCGACAGAAAGTATGCACTCGGCAACACAGGAGGAAATTGCACACTATGAGATTCAAACACGGTGCCTATCTCTTCCTTTGCCTTTGCAGCAAGTTCATAGAAATTGAAAATTAGTTTCTATTTTACCCTAACTTGCATAGCTCATATTTTTGTCTCTCCTTGTCAGCACAGACTGGACTGGTGGTTTTTTTTTTTTTTTAAGCTTTTGGCAAGCTGAAAGGGCAAATAAACTCTGAAAACTCAGATGAATAAAAATAGCAAAATAGGCTTGTGCCAATGAACTAGCTTTGCTGCAGGAAAAGGTAGCCCACGTGAGACAGTGGTCAGGGCAGGCGAATAAACATATATTGGGATTTGTACATAGGCGGGATGCCTTGGTCGTCGTTTTCAAAGTACTCCTACTTGAAAGAGACGAAGATTAGCCACACGCAGTTTTCTACTTTGTGTAACCAAAAAGGAGAAGACAGAAAGGATAAATGTCGTGCATAATATCTCTGAAGCCACCAACAAGCAGAGAGTGCATGCTTATTTTGCCTAAATTGTTTGAACTACCCCAGCCAAGAAACGGTTTTAAGTACCCTGCCGGGACAGATGTGAGGCGGGCTACAATAGAAGCCACGCTAATGCAAGGCAGGTAACACAATCCTGTTTCAAACACACAGGCCGGGCTAATTACAGCACTACCATAGCTCCCCACAGGAACAGGTCAAAATCAAATGTTATTCAAACCACAGTCGTATCAACCTTCCATATCAGAGGCGCAGCTTAAAACCAAACGAGGAACTTAAAAGCTTAACTCATTCACAAGCCAAAAAAAAAAGATTTTTTTTTTTAATCCAAGGTACCCAGCTGAGACACGCTCATCGTTGGTTTTACCAAAAAGAAACAGCAGACACAACAAAATGTCTATGGTTTCCAAGTTTGGGAAAGTATTGATCAGCGCGTTTTCTTTTTAATAAAAGAGTAAGGAATTCTGGCTTAAAATAAGAAGTGGTGTTTTGAAGAGGTCTGTCTACACAAAACCATCCTTGACCTTTTATGCATCCTTGACCTTTTTCATTTGGAGATGTTTATCTCCCATGGCAGAAGCCAAAACAGAATTTTATCTCACGGATAACACACCATCTGAATTCAGCCAACATCACAGAACGTCACTGTACATTAAGTTTTCACCACCTTTTACTTGGAATCAAGTGTGTGCCTGCTCATTTCGAGTATATTTCAATGACTAGAAGCGAGACATTTAACGAGATCTTCAACCAAAATCAAACTTTTAGAAAGCTGCGAGGTAATCAACATTGAGGTCGAACCTGAAGAGTCACATTGGTCCAAGCAATGGTCATTTCGCATAAATTAAGATAAAGCCAATCAAATGCCTTAAGTTTTATTTTTAGGTTGAAAATGATAAATCAGATTTTAAAAGCAAAGACTTCCAAGGATAGACTTTTGTTTGGTTCTTTATATTATTGCCAAAAGTTAACAATACCACATTCCCGCAAAGGGATATTTTGTCCTGCTCTTGATTTCTTCAGTGAGAATCCACTTCATTTACAAAGATTCTTTTTCCCCCTCGTTAGTAGAAGACACTAGTTGTTTTCCTATCTGACAATTGTCAGTGTCTATAAAGCTTCCAGACCATTTAGCTCTCACTGAGTCATGCCATGTAGTAAATGGTTTATCATACACGTTTCCATACAATGAATTTCAATAATTAAAATGTAAAATGAATATTTGGAATGCAACTTAGCATAATGAGTGCACATACTGACTCAGAATTGCACTGAGGAGGTAAAGTAGATTTATTGTCCTACAGTGATTTACTTGGTCCTGTCAGATTAGTAATATGGATCTGTTTAAAAACACAATAATTAAGACAAGCAGGATAAATTAATCAACTTACGTACAGTACGAGCTGCAGTCAAAACCAGGAAATCACAGTAGAAAATCGCAGTTCACAGATCTCTTTAAACTGCTTTTATGCATAAATAAAAACCTCAAAATGTAGATGGATTACATTCAACAGATCTACTGTAGCTAAAAGTGATAATGATTCAAACATTTTTCAAATAAAAGTTAAATATTTATAAGCACCCTACCACATTTCATAAATCACAAACTATGATTATTTTATTTCAGAAGCTTCCTGGCACAGCGTGAAGACGAAGCCAACGAAAGTCAGGGACGTAAAAGAAAAAAAAAAAAAAAAGAGAAGAGAGAGAAAATTCCTTTCTGAGCATGAATCACACTCAGAAACCAGAGCAATCCAAGAAACGGGCTTCCACAGAACATTCCACATGGATTTTCCCAGGCACGGAGATGGCTGGGTGCGTGCTAAGTCTTCACCAACCGGCACATTTTGGCCACATGTGTTCCTTACCCCCCGCCCATGAGCGACGCTAGGCAGGTGTTCGGCATAACAAGGAACAGGGAATCCAGGAAAAGAAGAATAGTCCCTACCTGTCAATTATCACTGGATCTGAGGGCGTCTCATTTCGGTTGCCACAGCTTTTCTTGTCACAACAGCGGCTGCGGAGCAAAAGCGAGAGGATTTAGTACAACCATGACAATGGGGGGGGGGGGAATCATCCTTTAGACAGACAGAAGGTTCAAATTGCTGGGTCGCAAATGCTAGAATTACCACAAAGCCATACCTGGCAATCAACGGATCCTGGGGACAGAACATTCTCTTTGGGTCACCTATGGGTTAATGGCCAGGCTTAACCTCTCCCTGTTCACAGGGTAGGAGGGGAGGTGGAGAGACTCTCCCAGAGCAGCGATGGTAGCCTTGAGCTGGGGTCTCTCCTTGACTTCCCCCGGTGTTGGCAGAGTTGAACTACAGCACCAAATTATTTCCTGTACCCAATGAGAAGAGTCGGGGTCGTGGGTGGCTCAAAGTCTCTTCCCTCACGATCACACTGATTGTGTGGAACACGTCAATAAGGAGGGCGAGTGATCCCCCCCCATCACTCTGTATTAAATGGGTTCCTCTCTCTTCTTATTTGACAGGTAGCATTTCCTTCAACCACAGCCTGTTTGAAAAATCCCGAAGCTGCACTGTTTGCGATCCAGACATCTTCAAGGCAATTGTGAAGACAAGAAGGACGAGAGGTAACAGAAAGGACAGATTCAACTCTGCCGTCCTCTGACTTTTATGGCTAACGGAGCCCATTCCACAGCTCAGCAGCGGACACTCTCTAACAGGCCACGGGACAGCAGCCGTGAGCAAAGAAAGCGCCCACTACCAACTTTATACTGACTCTGCCAGATTGGGGCCAATGAGATAGCTCAGTGGATAAGGCGTCTGTCTACCAAACAAGCAACTTTAGTTCAGTCCCCAGAGCCCATGTGGTGGAAGGAGAGACCGACTTATGAAAGTCCTCTGACCGCCACACATGCACTATAACATACCTGCTTTGCATTCTCTCTCTCTCTCTCTCTCTCTGAATAAAATAACTTTTTAAAAAAAGATAGAGACTGTCAGATCTGCTTGAAACCTAAGATGCTAGACTGCAGAAATGGCTCAGGGGTTAAGACTCTGTGTCACAAGCAGGAAGTCCTGAGTTCAGATCCCAGGTCCCACGTAAAAGCACCAGGCCAGAATGGTAGTGTTTTCCTACTATGAGGATGGGTATAGGATTTTATAAAGGCACAGAGTTGATGTAGTCAAGAAAATTAACTTGTAAGAAAACACTGTGTTTTTCTGGGCCAGAGAGATGGCTTAACAGGGGTTAAGACTCTGCATTGCAATCAGAAAGGTCCTGAGTTCGGGTCCCAGGTCCTATGTAAAAGTGGCAGGTGGGAACAGCAGTGACCTGCACTTCCGGTCCTAGTGGGCGGAGCCTGAGAAATCCCAGAGCGAAGCAAGAAGGAGGTAAAAGCAATCCAGGATGATTCTCGAAGTCATCCTTGGTTCCCCACAGGGACACACGGTGCCCTCTGACACACACACACACACACACACAAAATATTTTAAAAACTAGGATTCTTCAAAAAGGAAAGCACCATATTTTTCTTTCTTTTTTTTTTTTCTTTTTTCAAGACAGGGTTCCAAGAACTGAGGGCCTTAGGAACAACAGCTATGGACAAAAACTCAAGCTCATTCCAAAGCTGGGGACAACTCTAAACCTCTGGTCTTCCCGCCTCTACCTCCACCTGTGCTGGAAGTACTTGAAAGCAAGTCTGCTCCCCAAGTACCATCATTCCTGGTTCCTGCGGCCCCAGGGGTCAAACCTAGGGCTTCGTGTGTGTGTGAGGCGAGTGCTTTATATATGCCCGACCGTGAACATTCACATTTTTTACAAATGCCCACCGCCAACAGAAAGCTATCCTTCAGAGATGCGCTTGTAAAGAACAGATGCATCCCGTGACTAGTCCCAGAGGGGACAGTGGGGTCCCCCCCAGAGGCACAGTGGGGAAGCACCGATGTAGTCTGCAAAGAAGGTAGGAAGGACAGTCAACTCTGTCACAGGTCAAGTACATACTCTCCTCCCTCCCTCTTGCGCAGGGGAGTGGGGGAGGATGCAGACTTCGAGAATCCCACACCTAAGCTTACTGCAGAGACCCAAACTTGGAGGTGTGCTTTTTGGGATCCAGAAATACACTCCCGCATGGGAAATCTTTGACTGCAACTGAGAATTTGCTTCTCTCCCCATCGCTGCGTGTCAGGGATGAGCCAACTTCCAAGCTTGGGGCTCGTTCTGCGTGTGACTTACATCTTCAGAAAGTAGTGGTGAGAATCATCTCTCCTTTGTCGAAGCACCAGTGAAAACCCTCCTGTCCCCCTGCTTGCTTTCCCTTTCTGATTCACAGGAAATGTATTGCCCCTGGGCCCAAGTTCTGCTTTACTGGCTGGTACTTCCCACTGCTGAGTTGAAAGCCCAACATATTCTGGTATCTGAGAGTTGGCTAAAGATACCAGGAAGAAAGAATACTTGCCATTAGAATATCTTTATGCAAAAAAAGGAAACAAGATTAAAATCCAAAACCATCATCTCTAAAAGCAGATCACACACACACACACACACACACACACACACACACACACACACACACACCCCTATGGTCCCCAGGCTTGTCAGACTAACATGGTGGTAAGAACATACAGGCTTTGGGGTCTGCAAGAAGGCTCAGCAAGTACAGGCGCCTGTGTGAAAACCTGGAGACCTGAGTTCAATCCCTAGAAGACCACCCAGTGAAAAGAGAGACCTGACTTCCAAAGGTTGCAATGGCTGTTCTGTGACCGCCACGCACCTGTGACATGTTCTCTCTCTCTCTCTCTCTCTCTCTCTCTCTCTCTCTCTCTCTCTCTCTCTCTTTCTCTCTCTCTCTCTGTACTAGGCAGATGGATAATGATAGATTAGATAGATTGAAAGAGCAAGATGATTGACAGATTGAGAGATGGCAGGTAGATGACAGATGGATGGAAAAATAGAAGGTAGAGAGCGATGACTGGAGTAGAACACTTAACAATCAGTGCAGTCACAGAGCACTACCTGGATCACCTTGACCACACACTCTCTCTTGTGTTTTCTTTCTTACACAATGATGCTACCATCCGATGAGGAAAGCCTGAGCTCTGTGGTTGGGGCCTGTGAAGAGCCGCCCGAGGCAGGAAGGTATCATTAGCGCCTCCTGTGCCCAACTACTTTCTCCATGTCTTAGCAACCAGTGTTTTGCAGAAACACCAGCTTGCAGAGCAGCACGGTCATTGCCCAGGTCTCCTTTCCCCTGGGGAAAGCGTGTATCCCTTCAGGAGAACAAGGAAGCTGCTGGTGGCTACCCTCCCTCTCGCCACGGTCCTGGGTGGGTGACACGTCCTCCAGAGATGCCTTCAACCTGGGTGACAGTCTATCCTGCAAGCCCACTGAGTCTCTCCCTCCCCACGACCCCACCGTCTTCGTGGTCATCCAAGCCATGCCTATTTATTTCTTGGACGACGGCAATGCGTCCCACCTAATCTATCCACTCCGACCCCTTCCAACTGATCTGACCCACCCAGCAAGTCTTTGCCAGACATCCATGGGACGGAGACACGTTCACATTCAGGACCTGAGTGGCTTCCCACTGCACTCTGAATAAATGCATGGCATGGCGTGGCATGGCGCCAGTCCACCTCCCACCCCACCTCTTGCCCTTTCCCGGCTTGCCAAGCTCCGGCTACACCAGTCAGTTCCAATCCCTCTGACATTCCACACTTCACCAGATCTAGGTCCAGACCCAGGCTGGCTTCAGCTGGGCGGCAGTCCCCTCTAGTCCTCCCTATGCACTTGCCTCCCTTGGACCCTCCATTGTGGAATGGAAGGAAGGTGTGCCTTGCCTTCCTCCACACACCAAACCAACTCCTCAAGCAAATGCCACACTTGGTCCTTGTCTTAAAATGAAAACATTCCGGAGAACCCTAAGATGTATTTAACCATGCTTCTATGCTGTGGTCCCCAAGAGACCAGAGAAATAAACAGATGCAAAGAATAGAAAGAAGAAGAAGAAAAAACAGGGAGCTAGGGAGATGTTTCAGGGATTAAAGCAAAAGGACCTGAGTTCCAATCCCCATATTCTACATAAAAGTGCCAGGCAGAAACGGCTGCAGACTGCACTTCCGGCCTTGGAAGTCAGAGTCTGGGAAACCCCAGAGGCAGAGAGATCCAAAATGTTCTTGATGTCACCCTTTACATTCCACAGGCCCTCACATACACACAGGTTCTCTCTCTCTCCCTTTCTCTCTCTCACACACACTGTAAAAAATACTGTTTTAGAAAAGAATGAGGAGAATCAAGAAAGGAAGAGAGAAAACAAAGGCTGGTTTCACTTAACATGAAATGAAATGAAAAAGTAGCTCTGCAGGTTCCCTATCATCTGGGTGGCTGCATCAGCTTGTCCCTGGTCTCCAGATTGCTAGACTCCTGCTCTCCACTCAGCAGCCACAGAAGCTGCGCACAGCATCAGCCCATTGAGATCTACGCACAGAGCCACGAGCCGACTTCTCAGTTCCTGCCCCTCCACTCATCTGTCAAGCCTCTGTCCGTAGCTGGTGGCACTATTTCAGGAGGTAGCACTAGTCTGCAGACTTGACTACAGCGCAGCCTGGGCTACAGGAAGCAGGTCTCTGGGGGCAAGCTCTTGGGGGCCGCATCTAGCCCTGGGCCTTTCCCATGTCCCTGTTTCTTCTTCCTGGTCACCATGAACATCTGCCAGGCCCTTCTCCACGATGTCTACCCCGACATGGGCTCAGAAAAACAGACCCAAGTGTCCATAACTGGACTCCTAAAATCAGAAGCCAGAATAAACCTTCCCCCCAAGTAGTTTCTAGCAAGTATTTTGTCATAGAAGCAAAAACTGTGCACATGTAGAAACATGCACACTTAACATGTATCTATGTGTATACTTAGGAGTATGCACACGTACAAACACACACACTCAACATGTGTCTGTATGTATACTTAGGAGTGTGCACACATAGAAACACAATATGTGTTTGCATGTATACTTAGAAGTGTGCATATATACACATCCATACACATATATGTCTGCATATACTTAGAGTATGCATATATATACATCAATATGCACATTGTGCATCTGCCTGTATACTTAGAAGTATGCATATATGCATATCCATATACACATATGTATACTTAGGAGTGTACATATATACACATCCATATGCACACATGTGCATATATACTTTAGAGTGCCCATACGTGTCACACACATATATATACATACATTCATGTGTGTATAAATTTATGTGTACATATATATGTACACATATGTGTATACACATACTTAGGAGTGCGTACATTTGCATATACATATGTATACAAATCATGCATATATGTGTGCATATATACTTAGGGGAGCGTATATATATATACACACACATATAAAAAATCACATATATGTGTACATATATACTTAAGGATATGTAAAACATATTCAAACACAGATATGTATGTGTATATTCTTAGGAATACACACATGTATATGTGTGTATATATACATATGTGTGCATATGTACTTAGAGGTGCATATATACATATATGTGTACATATATTTGTGGGTTCATACACATGTGTGTGTATATATACTTAAGGATATATACATATGTGTGTATATAGTTAGGAGTGCATATATATGTGTATGTATGTACTTAAGGGTAATATAAACATATACTTAGGGGTACATATAAGCATATGTATATACATCCATGTGTATATATTGGGTATTTAATATATACCTTATATGTATGTATGTATACTTAGGGGCACATTTATATATGTGTGTATATACTTATAGGTACATATGCACATGCATATGTGTGTATATACTTGAAGGTACATATAAACATGCATGTGTGTGTATATTCTTAGGGGGCATATATGTGTTTGCACATCTGTACTTATGACTTTGGGATGTCTGGACAGCATCTAAAGAAATGAAGGTGGAATCAACACAATACTGTGCAAGAAGTCTACATCACACTATGCTTTGAGATAAACAGACCGGAAAATGGCCCCATGCTGGAAAAAGGCGCAAAGACAGGAAAGGAAGAGAGAAATGTTCCCAGTCTTCACTCCTTCACTCTGCTCCTTAGGAAAGGTCTGGCCTGAGCACCCCAGAGGGCCCGACTTCTGACTCTCTTCCACATCACCCACACATTTGCTGCATATTCATTATCTACTTTTATTATCTGTCTCTCACGCTTGACTATAAACCCCACAAGAACAGAGGCGTGGGCTGTTTGCACCCCTCTACAGCCCCAGCCATGATACCCAAATCTAGCAGTAGTATTGAGGGAGTTATTATCTACTGAATGAATGGATGAGTGAGTGCCAACTTCAAAGAGTTAATCAAGAGAGACAGGAACGGATAGAAAGACTAAGGGAAAATACTTATGTTTTCAAGTCTACTTTGTATTGCGATATTACTTTCCCACTTAAAAATAAAAATCAGGCACGTGTAGGAGAGGAAGGTCTTTCTTAAAACAGAAAAGACATTTATCTTCCTGTAGCTTTCAAGAGCCTCGCAGCGCCAAGAACCACCGTTGGTCTTTAAGCTGGGGGCAATCTTGCCCACGTGAGCTCAGCACATGCTCCCTAAAAAGCAGGCGTCTACTGGGGAGAGAGGGGTCTTAGACTGCCCCAATTTGCTTTGCACAAGAACAGGATCCCCCCTTCAAAGCAGGCAGGTGGACCACTATTTACTTCCCTTTTCCATCTGCAGCCAAGTGACAGAACAGTCATGTGACAGATCACCATGGTGGCTCCACCCCCACTCAGTGTCCGCCACACAAGGCGGACCCAGAACATCAGCCTCTTCGCCCGGCAGGGCCATGCGTCTCCCCACAGTTGTGCAGACTCAGAGAAAAGCAAATTGAGAAGTCGCTTCCCTAGCAGCCTGGCACAGGTGGTGAATTTCTAGCGAGCTGACTCACGGATTTATAAATGAGGGTAAGAAACACTTGAGAGTCCTCTAACCTTGGTATGTGGAGGATCTCAAGCACAGAGCCTCCCCGTAGAAGCAAAGGCTCTTGCCGCTGGAGAAAGGCACTGTCTGTGGAGGAGAAAGGTGGGCGGGGAAGGTGGGATCTCATTACAACGTAACCCTGGTCAGGTCTGAACGGAGGCAGCCAGGCTGGCCTCACACATCCACCAGTCATCCATCTGCCTCTGCTTCCCGGAAGCAGCCATTCCCTGCTAACAGTCACGTCAAACTCCGAGCTTCACAACAACAAAGTAAAAATAATTAAAATGCCTTCCTTACTCTAGAGGGCAGTAGCCAGAGATGTGTGGATAATCAAAATTATCTGATTAAGAGTCACTAGGGAGACTAGCTTCTTTCTTAAATGTTTTATATATTTACATACTTAAGAGAGAAAGAGATGCATGCCGCACGCGTGCCACGACTCATGCAGGTGGAGGTCAGAGGACAACTTTCAGAAGCTGGCTCTCTCCTTCCAACATATGGGCTGCAAGAATTCAGCCCCTATGAATTCGAACCCGGGTCTTCAGGTTGGCACAGAGGCAACTTTACTCTCTGAACCATCTGGTTGGTCCAAGACCAGTTTTTAAGAAATTCATTGTACAGACTCTTCAACTCTCTCTCTCTCCTCACATCGTAAAGAAAGTCACCGGTCTTCAGAACACCCACTTAGGCACCTGCCCAGGCAAGCCCCTCCTCTTCCGCCCCACGTGAGCCCTCCGCCCCGCCCACGGTTACTGATGACTTTCCCAGCTGCAGGCCCTTGCTTCTGAGCGAATTCTTTCCCTGCGTTTACAAACAGGCCACGCCTTCCTCCTCCTCTCCAGAGCTCGTTTCTGCACCCCTCAGCATTCTCCCACTAAAAAGTACTGTCACTCCTGGCCAGCCGACCCCATGCGCATCAGCATCTATGGGAAACACCTTCCTCAGACTCTCTAAGATGACTCCCCCTTAAATCTTTTCTTTTAGTATTATTTTTATTAGAGGGAGATCAGGCAAGTGTACATTTGCCACATTACATGAGGGGAACTCGAAGGACAATTCTGGGACAGCGATTCTCTCCTTCTACCATGTGGGTCCCAGGGGATCAAACTTGTGTCTCCAGAGTTGCAAGCAGGCCCGGTATCCCCTGAGACATCCCCTAGACCCCTTGCCTCCTCCTCCTCCGATGCCTGGTAGGCTCAAGGTTCTGATCAAGGGTGACACAGAGTTTCATGCATGCAACACAGGCACTCTAGCAGGGGCGCACACCCCTGCCCTCCGCGTTGCTAGTGCACGACCCTCTCTTCACCCAGTATCAACAATGATCCCTTAGACTCCGGCACTCCCCCATCCTTCCACTTCCATCCTCACCTTTGGGGTGGAAACCTCGAAGTCAGTTCTCCTTGACCAAGACCCTGGATCGCAGATCCAGGTCACAGTCTGCCCAACTTCAAACCTCTAGAAGTCATTTCAAACTCTGAACTTCATAACAACAACAAAAATAAATAAAATGCCTTCCTTACTCTACAGGGCAGTAGCCAGCGACATGTGAACAATCCAATTTATCTGATTAAGAGTCATTGCGGAGTTAGGTTTTTTCCTTAGTTTTATGAAGCAATCTCCCACTTGGACTGCAAATGCTTCTTCGTGGACTCTTCAGAATCCGATCTTGCCTCATCTCTTCTCTTTCCCATGGCTACAACCTGTTACAACTATTTCCTCTCTCTTCTGAACAGCCTAAGCCCTTGGTCTCAAGTTTCCCCCACTGTCAGTCCTTTCCAGATGGAAATCCTTAGTTTGCATATACCTTCCAGCTCCCAGGAATAACCAACCACAAACTCCTACTTTGGAACCCAATTTTTTTCCTTGTCCTAAATTCCACAAAGCTTTACGCATAGCACGTGCTTTAAAAAATGAAGATCGGGCTAGGGAGATGGCTCAGTGGTTAAAATATTTGCCTCCCAAGCAAAAGGACTTCAGTGCAAATTCCCCAGATCCCATGTAAAAAAATGGCAGGTGGATATGGCTTCTAATCCTGACCTTGGAAGACGGAGCCTGGGAAACTCCAGAGCAAAGCGATAAGGAGGTAGAGCAATCCAGGATGATTCTCCATGTCACCTTTGGGTCGCCACAGGCATATATGCTCAAGTGCCCTGTTGTACACACACACACACACACACACACACACACACACACATGTATGTGCAAAAAAATAAATGAATAAATTGACGGTATCCTGAACCACCATGACTATAACGGAAACAGGTATGCCCATAATTTGATGAGTACTTCACTTCCTTCCAATCTTGTTCCACCAACCATCAGCATGGACGTTCCTACAGCTAGATGACCACTGTGGTTACTGCTACCACAACTTCTATTCATTCCACTGCCGAAGACAGCTCCGTCCTCACTCTGCCAGGCATGGCGATAAGAAATTAGAAGACTGTAGCATTTAACCTCAGCTTCGTTCCTCAGAGATGCTGCTGAGGCCCCATTTCACAAGTGGGACCCCTGAAGCATGGAGGAAAACTGAGGAACGGCCCACCCGCAAGGAGCTTATTCAGTAAAGACAGACACACAGGGGTGCACCATTCCGAGGGTGTGGTGTGCTGTGAAGAAAAATTCCAGCCTACGGCAATAGCACAGGAGGCAAAGGACCAGGGATCGTGCCCTAGAGAAGTACTGCTGCTGGGTATCTAGAAAGACAAACTCAGAGTGAGCCAGCAAAAGAGGAAGGAAGGAAGGCATATCAAGGGTGCACAGGCCATTCTTGAGGATTCAAAGTTCTTGGAGACACAAGGCACTGTAGGCAGAAAAAGAGTCTTCCTGAAACAGGGTCCCTGGTTGGCTCCGTGCCCTGGAGATGAAGATCTCCTGCTTCACTGAGCCAGACTGGAGGGGGAGGGGCTGGAGAGCAAGCGCCCATCCACTGAGCACAGCTCCTAATTGAACCCTGGATGTCAGAGTGCCTTGAAAAATAGGATTCTAGAAAGGAAAAAGGGAAAAGGAAAAAGGAGAGGAGGGGAGGGGAGGGGAAAGGGAAAGAAAGAAAGAAATAGAGAGGGAGAGAGGGAGGAAGGAAGGAAAGAAGGAAGGAAGGAAGGAAGGAAGGAAGGAAGGAAGGAAGGAAGGAAGGAAGGAAGGAAGGAAGGAAGGAAGGAAGGAAGGAAGAAAGGAAAAGAAATTCCTAGAGCAATATTCTTTAGAGAACTTTACTACCATGGTTGGTATGCTAGATTCCAATTCACCAAAAGGCAGAAATGCTCCCATAATCTTAAAAAAAGAGCTCCATGCTATCTAATTATAAAGGGTCTGTTTCTCAGTGGCAATAATGACTATAATCACTATCTCCACTCAAGGGGGGGGGTCCCCTTCTCCACCGAGCAAAATGGGCTTTTGTTTTGTGGGAGGGGTGTTTTTGTTTAATTCACAACACCTGAGACGCCACCGGCTCGTGTTTCTTTTCTTTGCCCTTTCCCTTGGACACACACAAGCTCCATAGCCTTTCTTGTTGCTCTAAATCCTGCCGCCCTCACGGTGAGCCACCTCCTATAAACGCAGCTTTCGTGACATCAACGCAAAGTTTTATTGTGCCGTTAGCTTTGATAGAAAGCACTGCAGAAAGTTGTTTAGAAATTAAATATCTCAAACAAGCTATTTTCAAATCCAAGGCCCTCACTATTTCATGTCTGCAATGAAGAAATTTCATCTTGGGGAGAGCGAGCTGTCTTTCACACCATATGGCTAATGGTGGTGCATAGCAATTAGCCAGCCTGATTAATGGTGAACAGACTCTAATTTTATGCTTATAATTGAGCCTGCATTTGCACCCCTGGTGCAAATTCAGCACATCCCAACTTCCACTTACAACAGGCAAGAAATCAAGAGAAATAGGATGGTGTGGAAAGTGAGAATTTTTTTTTTCCTTGAAACCCCCTAAAGAGCATCAGATTTGCAATTTAAAAGTCTGTTAGCCACACAATAGATGACAGGATGGCGTAATAGGGTCATGGCAGCCTGGTAAACAAACAGTACCCCTTCCACATCTATAGGCAGCCAGGGAAAGCAGTAATCTGAAACATTAGCAGGCTGACATTTGGAATATGGCTTTTTCCTTCTTAGCGACAAACAGCGTCGTTTGCCTTCAGTGGCTTGAGATTTTTATTTTATTTTTTTTTCTATTTTTATGCTTCTGAAAAATTGAGAAAAGGCTGGCAGGAAAGCATAGCCAGCATAATAAAGCACTTTGGACCAATGCATTTTAAAAACAAGGAAAATATAAGCTACGTTAATAGAGGGGAAGGCCTGCGTGTGAAAGGCCTAATATTTCTTTAAGTATTGCAAGGGTGGAATTATTTCCAGCATAGGCTGAACATATGCAGATACAAAATGCAAATCGATGATGTATGGATAGTATTTGGCCTGTTAGTTGAGATCCATCTTCTTCCTTTCTGTTTTGCTAGAATTACATGGAGAACTACATGGAAAATTCCATCTAACGACATGCTAATTGTGAAAGGTTAAAGTGTTAGAGAGATGATTGGAAAAAAATAGCACACAGAGAATCATATTCTAAAGCTTTTCAAAATGGATTTTACTTGGCTGTCTTGTATCTAACAGGTAGATACAGTATTATAATCATGCCTTGTCATGTGAGAAACCCATTACCATATTTCTGGGTCTAGCTACTGCTTAAAAGCCCAAGATAACTTAGTTTTAGAATCATTGGCATGTTTTACAAGTAAGTTGTTAAGGCGAAAACTTGTGAAACTCCTGTGTATTTTAGAACAGTAAAGTAGAATTTTTTTTTTTAAAAAAAAAGGAGTTTTTGAAGTCAGAAGCTAATGTTTGGAATTTGACTCAAAAAAAATGCATGGAACCCTTTGGGGTACAGCTCTGAGATTGCTTTCCCCATATGATCAGATAGATGAGGGCCACCCATGCCGAGGTGGCAGCTGAAGTCACACACACACATACACACAGATGAGTCAGAAAGAGCGGTAGCCAAAGCTGTGTGCCAGGAAGAACCCGCCCGGCTAACTAAGCAATTAGTGGCCTTCCTCGCATGCACCGTGGCATCTTCCTGCTTTATCCAATTACTTGGAATGTTCTGGGAGCAAAGCCCTGGGACCATCTTAGGAAGAATAAAAACACAAACTAAAAAGGCCGCACCCCGATCTCTCACCTTCCCATGTGGAGGTCTGGTAGATGACATGCTGGCGAATATGGTGGGCTTTTTGCCTCTTGGCAAATGGCAATTCAGACCGATCACAGGGAAAAGCAAAGATGCTCACGTGTGCAGCGCATGAATTTTTAGGGGCTCACGTTTGGATGTCCTTCCAAGAATTCAAACTCACTATCTCTGTGAAATTCTCACTAATGTGGTCAGATACACTCGGAGTAACTAAAAGGGCAGATGCAAGAGGGAAAGAAATGCTCCATTTAAAGAGAAATGGTGTTCAGATATGAGGGGTTATGTTTTTAAGTGGAAGAACTCAAAAGGAGGAACTATAACTTTCATGTTTGCCCTAACAGAAACCTTTGCTAACTTCAAGAGAACTCTTACTCATTTGGCTAGCAATGCATTTAAGCGCCTATATGAACACTAAAGGGCTAACATTGGATTTTATTCAGCTGTAAAGGAGTAGAGGGGACAGTGTTTTGTGGACATTAACAGTGTGATATCAAAGTGGAAATAGATGTCTTTCAAGATGAAATCTAATAAATAATTGAAAACCACCGCAATGCTGATAGTTTGCCATCAAATACGCCCAACGATTTTTCCACATTATCTACTAGAAGCAAGATAAATGTACACACACACACACCCTTCCACCCTCCACAAAGAAAAACTGAATTCACCTAGATTTGAGATACCAATTCTATTTCTCTTTGCTAAACTAAAGAGAGACCAAGGGGATTTCTTACCTGCACATGATCTCGTGTGTGAGCAAGACTCGGCACATTTCGGGATTCTTGTCTTGGCCTTCATACACTATGGCCTGGAAGGTAAAGGTAGAGTTAGCTAGGAACAGAGCCAAGTAAAAACACATCGCGATCTTCCTGACTCCTTTGCCCCACCTAAGGGTCCGATAGCCTGGAGGAACGGGGATCCCTCCGAACCGAAGGACCAGCCCAAACTGAGTGAACTCAGATGTGTACCTGCTCTGCTCTGACAAGCACCTTATTATGATGCACAACTTCGGATCAGTGTGTGTGTGATGAGCTTCTGTTGTCAAGACAACCATAATTCTCTTCTCAATACAGAATAAAAATAAGTTGAATCGATGAGGAGGTAAGAGGAGGTAAACCCCAGAAGGCCAGGGAGATTCTAGTTCTGTGGAAGGAAGGAAAGCAAGCAGGACTCATTGCCCAAAGGACACGCGCGCTGCGTCTAGCCCCAGGGTTCAGTATCCGGCAGCGGCCAACGGCAGAAAATAAGTGTGGGTGAAGCTAAGAGGTCTGCTCACTGATTTTGCTCTTCCAAAAATGACTAGCGGAAAGGGAAAATCCCTCTTCCTGCCAGCAGACTGCAAACCTGTGCTTTCACAGGCTGCACACCCACCCAGGCAGGGATACTCCCCGACATATGCTCTACGGAGGGGGAGGCGGGAGGGAGGGAGGCTGAAGTCACTCAGTTCCTGAACAACAAGGAAGAATTACACCTCACTCCCAAAAGCTGGAGCGCCCACCACTTGACCAGGCAAGATCTCTCTCTCTCTCTCTCTCTCTCTCTCTCTCTCTTTTCTATCTCTCTCTCTCTCTCTCTCTCTCTCTCTTTCTCTCTCTCTTTCCCTCTCCCTCTCTCTCCCCCTCTCTCTTTTCTCTCTCTGTATCTTTCTCTCTCTCTGTCTCTCTGTCTCTTTCTCTCTCTCCCCTTCTCCCTCTCTTTCCCTTCCTCTCTTTTCTCTATTTCTTTCTCTCTGTCCTCTCGTCTCTGTCCTGTCTGTCTCGCTCTCTCTCTGTCTCTCTGTCTCTCTTTTTCCTCTCTCCTTGTCTCTCTCTCTTTCTCTCTCTCGTCTTTCTCTCTCTCTTTCCTTCCTCTCTCCTCTCCTCTCCCCCTTCCCCCTCTCTCTTTTCTCTCTCTGTATCTCTTTCTCTCTCTCTCTGTCTCTCTGTCTCTCTGGGTCTAGTGCTGTCATGTCGCCAGCCTGTGTGTGCCTCAGCAAGACTGTCCAGTGACAAGATCTGAGTGAACTGGAGGTGGCGCTGTCTTTAGATTGTTCTGGAAAGCACTTTCTCTAGGTGCCAATTCACTCAAGTTTTGAGGATTCGATCCTGGTCCGTGCTGGGCTGCCCACTGGGTCACCTCTCCTTCCCCCCCCCCCGAAATCCCAGAAGCAATTCTTCCTTTCCTGCCTAGCATACTCACACATCTTGTTCTCTCTGTGGGGCCCAAGGAGAGGGACTGTGGAAGTTGTGTGACTCCATGTCTCCCCAGGGTTCTTAATTATGGCTGGACAAATCCAAACTCTTGGTTTCGTTTTTCTGTGCTTGATTTGGAGAACAATTCTCTCTGTCAGAAACAAAGTGGCAGTTTGGTGTTTGGTAGAGGGATGTATTACAGAAGGGCTGGGCCTTAAACAAGTAACTTTGGGGTGTCTCTCCCTGCCACCTATGACCTCAGGGTGTCCCGAGTGGATTTGTAGCCTGTCACCGATAGGACAACATCCTGGTTCCACTCATGTCAATAGACTGCATAGCTGCGGTAAAAATAATGTTTTTTTTTTTTTATCATTTAGACAGATTCAAAGAGAGAAGATCTCATATAGCTGATATCCCTACCCTGAAAAATAGGCAACTTTTATTTTTTTAAAAAATTTTACCATAGGAAAAAGCTCACTTAGTGTCTTCAAATTTATTTACTTAGTCACTTGTCTTAGTTTAGCAAGACAGAAAATACTACAGTTGACACAGAGGTTATCTAGATATTAAGAGAACATGCAAACAATGTAGTGATAATGGGTTTTAGCAGGAATGCATTATTATTAGCATTTTTTAGCAACATGCATGAGACCTTATCAGTAACTTACCCTGTTTTCTTTCTTTCCGTTTTGATTTTTTTAAAAAGCAGGGCTTGCAGAAAATAAAACTGATGTAATGATACAATTTTTGATTTTCAGAGTGCTTTAATGCATCTTCTTTTAAGAAAATATTTGCCTATATGAGAGGAAGAGAAAGTACACACATGCATTCCATAATGTAATGGGTGGAGGTCAAAGGTCACTTCTTTTCCACCATGTGGACTTCAGGGGATCGAACTCAGATCACCAGGTTTGGGAACAGCTGTTTTATCTACTGAGCTACGTTACCAGCTCCTTCATGGATCTCCTTGAGTAAAACAGGAAAGAGGGCTGCTGAGTTGGCTCAGTGGGTAAAAGGCACATGCTCACAATCCTGAGTTCAATTCCTGGAAGCCCACACAGAAGTTAAGAACCGACACCTGAAAGAATATAGGGACGACTCCTATGTGCAAGCTGAAATGGGTCTGTGAAGATTGGGAGTATAGCAGGAAATTAACATAATGCATTTTTTTTTCTTTAGAACACAGGTATGAATTACTAATAAAGGGTAAGGTAAGAATGATATCGTGAGGAGGTCTGATTGAGGACACCTGATGCAGGATGGTTAGTACCTGAACCAAATGGACAGTAGAGAGGACTAGTAGACAGCTTATTAAACCCCATGCAGAGAGAGCTCAGAGTCAGCCTGTGACAGAACCATAGGAGCCTGAGAATTCTAGACACACCCAAGCAGAGAAATGGTCGACCCCATAACCGGTCTGTGTTTCTCAATAATGTCGGTGTCATGAAATACCAAGAGTCGAGCAGATCTCATATTGAAAGAAACATGACAACTGAGTGCATTGATTAGCATTGAATTCTCTGTTGTGGGAAAGGACAGGAGTGGGTAATTGGTAAATCTCAATGAGGTCTGGTGATTAGATTATTGTACTGTATCAATGTTAATTTTCTGATTTAGATAATTGTGCTGTGATTATGTATGAAAATTCAGGAAATGCTTACTGATAGATTGCTACAACAACTGCAATTTGCTACCAAATGGTTTGGAAAGCAAATTTAGTAAGATGCAAACCCCTGAGTTCAGGGAATGACGATATATATACCTTTAACCTTTTTGTAAGTGTAGAATTGTGTCCAAGTTAAAATGTGTTTAAAAAATATATACAGGGTTATGATGAACTAGCCATGAAATAATTCTGGTGGGCGAGTGGTGGAGAAATGTTTTCTCTTCTTGTGAGGATGTTGCTCAGTTCTTCATTAGGGTGATGTTGTCGTTGCTCTGTGATCAGTTACCACGGATCGGCTCTGCCCGGTGCATCTGTACACACTGGGTCCTCAGCTATGTAATTAAGTCTCAGGTTCAAAACAAAATTGCATTAGAAAATACAGCCAGCTAGTCACCGAAGTTTTTTTTTTTTTTTTTTTTTTTTTCAAATGTAACTATATAAGAATAGTCTCTGGCTAATTTAAGCAGTTTTGTCGCTAAGAAGTTGAGGGTTTTGTGAACGTGTGAAAGTAATTTTATTAACAATTTGAAGCTGTGTTATATTAGCATTATGCGGCGATACAGTGTTAAGTGAGTTAAGTGTGTGTTAGTATGAGCCCTGCTCTGGCCTGTGTGTGCTTTCTTAGGCACGGAACCTAGGAAGTGGACTAGGAAATGCATTGTGTAGATCCAGCGGAAGTGTAATATGAGGGAACTTGCTTTGTACCTTGGACAGATGTTTGTGCTTCCATGAGAGAGAGAAGAGAGGAGAGAGCGAGGAGAGGGAGAGAGAGAGAGAGAGAGAGAGGGAGACAGAGAGAGACGAGAACAGAGAGAAAAGAGAGGAAGAGACAAGATGAGAGGGAACAAGAGATAAGGAGAAGGGAGAAAGAAAGAGAGGGAAAGAAAAGCGAGCGAGAAAGAGGAAAAGAGAGACAGAGAGAGAGGAGACAAGAAGAGAGAGCAGGGAGAGAGCGAGACAGGACAGGAGACACGAGAGGACAGAGATGACAGAGACGATAGAGAAAGAGCGAAGGATAAAGAGGATAAGGCGGAGAAAGAAGAGACGGGGAGAGAGAGAAAGTAGAGAAGAAAGAGAGGGGAAGATGAGAGGGAGATAGACGATGGAGAGGGAAAAGAAGGAAAAATAAATGATAAAGAGAAGAAAGAAAGAAAAGAGAGAGAGAAGGGACGAAGAAGAGAGGCAGAGAGAGAGAGAGGAGAGAGAAAAACAAGAGAGAGAACTGTGAAAAGAGAAGAGAGCGAGGAGAAGAAAGCGGGATGGAGAGAGACAAAGGAGAGGACAGAGAGACCAGAGACGGACGAGAAAGATCCAGACGAGAGGGAAAAGAGAGGTAAGAGAGGAGAGGGGGAGAATGAGGCGAGGAGAGGCAGAGGGCAGTCGAGGAGAAGAGAGGGAGAGACCGAGAGAAGGGAGAGGAGAGAGAAGTGCCGGGAGGGGGAGAAGAGAGAGGAGAGATGGGGGAGGAGCGGAGAGCGAGGGTAGGCGGAGGAGAGGAGAGGAGTGGCGAGAGAGAAAGATGTAGATAGAGTGAGAGGAGAGAGAGGGAGAGGGAAATAAGGAGAAGACGAGCTGGTGAAGGAGAGCAGGGGAGAGTGGAGAGAGAGAGGGAAGAAGAGAGAACGAGAGTGGGGGGAGCGAGGGCGAGAGAGGGGAGAGAGAGGAGGGGGAAGAGAGGAGGAGAGGAGAGAGGGGACGGGGGAAAAGGAGTGAGGAGAGAGAGATGAGAAAAGAGAAACGAAATGAGGCGGAGAGGAGCGAAAGATGAGAGAAAAAGATGGGGAGAGTGGAGAGAGGGCAAAAGAGAGACAGAGAGAGAGACAGAGAGAGAGAGCGAGGGGAGACAGGACAGGACAGAGGGGA